>QMIH01001040.1:121092-134919 GCA_003987875.1 Clarias batrachus
TATATATGTATTTGTTTATTTCCTTATACATTTTATTAATAAAATTGATTTACAATGATTAGCCAAAGAGATAATGATTAAAAAATTAAGTTCAATTACTTACCCTGCAGGAGAAAACAATTGCAACAATTCCAATAGGAGTACAGCAGCACAATGTGTTAAAGATGGACCAGGCCAGGTATGTGGGTACATTGGATCCACGAGTTGACACAGTGGCTTTTCCTTCCATTTTTCAGTTGTTTTCTTTGAGCCTTCTCTTGTGCGTGCACTGGCTGTGTGAGGAACGCTACAGGAGGAATGTGGCATGGGTGGTAGCAACACTTTTAGATATTCACAGTGGGATGTGGCTTGATGGAGTGGGATGGCTGGATATGAAAAGAAGGGTCTAATTTCAACCTACTGTATGGTCCTATAGTTCAAGACAGAAACAAAGTGAAAACATTTACTAAAACTTTGGAAATGACCAAAATGATACACATCCACATGGATGAAAAACACAATCCCTTCACCTCCACGTAGTAACAATTATGATTAAATAATTGAATATATAAGGATACAATATACAAAATATAATTTGCATAATAAATGGAAACCATGTGTGTGTAGTGTAAATAAGATCAATTAGTTCACTGTGCTAAGGTAAGATGTACTGTATGGAAAGCAGGCGTGAACCGGGAATGAAATTCAACCCTGGACTTACACACTGTCCCGCCTCGGGACACACTGTGTGTGTATGGGGATATACAGTTACAATGAAAAAAATGTATACACTGCACCCCTGTCCTGCACAAAAAAGGGAATGTTTATCACATATTGTCTCGTGTTTGCAACGTTGTACAACTTTTAGCTCCGACCGAGCGATCTGATTGGACAAGAGGCTTGCCTGAGTGGTTCTAATAGATTGTAACAGATGGAATGTTTAATTACACAGTATGTATTACTCAGTAACAGCTGTGAGTCGCAGCATGAGTGAAAGTAGGTCAGTATGGTATGGTGCAGTACTGCTTGCTAAAACCCACATTCGAAACCAGTCACAGGAGCACCTCCTGCAAGAAAATACACCTGAGAGCGTTGTGTCGCCTTCAAAAAACACATTGTCTGGTTAATTATTGCTTCCAGGCAATTGCTTCTGTATTGTCTCAGTATTTTACGTCTAAGTGTGCTACAAAGCTAGCTAGATTCCTAAACAAGGCTGTACCCCAAATCTCTCTTCAGTTGCACGACTCATTGTATGGAACAAGTGTTCATACACCTTAGGGCTGGGCCTAAACCACAGGGCTGTGCTATTTTATACTAATTTCCATCATTTTCTTTAGATTCTATAAAGCTGCTTTGCGACAATGGCCATTCTAAATAAAATTTTATTGAACTTGAACTGAATATTATGACACTGATTCAGCGGAAATATATTAAGAGAAAAATATGCTTGAAATAATCATTGCACAAATGTACAAAAAGTATACATTAGAATACACATTTTAATATACGCTAGTCTCAGTATAATTTCAGTTAAATTGAAATGTATTTAATCACATGTACTTATTTATGTTTATAGTTAGTGCACTACATGTACTCTCTTGTGTGCGCGTGCTCTCTAACTCGTCTTTACGCGCTGAAAATCACTTTTGCCTGTTCAAGATAATTTATGTGTTCAAACTTTGCCTCTTCTGTGCGCTCACTATCATAAAGCTACATTTGCACGAACTGCAGCAGCGTTAGAACTCTGCAACTATTCCAGCCAACCAGAGACTAGAATCCGCGCAACACCAGCCAATCAGAAACTTTGAGGCGGGTAGATTTGGACTGTCTGTTTTCTGATTGGCTCACCAGTTCTTCCGCTAATCAAATCTTCCCATAAGAAATAATGAAAACTCAAATAATGCGTTCCACAGCCCCCAAAAATAAATACAGAAAAATAATTAGTACAATATATTAAGTAAAAATAAAACAAATTAACCTGCACTTTACCTTTAAAAAAAATTAAATAAATCCCAACAGATAAGTGTTTTCGTTTGTGCACGCAGGCGCCGTGTATTTGTGTGTGTATGTGTGTGTGTGTGTGTGTGTGTGTGTGTGTGTGAGTGGAATTACCCTTCCCTCGCCTCGTCTTACACAGTAAAACTCCTCCTCCCTCCACCCACCTAGCTTTTTAAGTTTCACAATAACCACACACACAACGGAAACACTGTTTTAACGGGAAAAAAAGAAACCTCTCTAATGACACTCACAGACTAACGGAATCACTGCTGTAAAGTAAAAAAAAAAAAAAACAAATGAAAAAGCACCTTACCTTTGAAAAGAATCGTAGCAGAGCAGAGTTTCTGTATAGAGCAGAGTGTGTGTGTCTGTGTGAAGCCAGGGAGGGGGGGTGTAAAGGCGAGAGAGAGTGTGTGTGTGTGTGTGTTGGTGTGTGTGTGTGTGTCGGTGTGTGTGTATGTGTGTGTGTATGTGTGTGTGTGTGTGTGTGTGTGTGTGTGTCGGTGTCAAAAAACCCGCCACTCGTAAACCAAGACATGCTCGTTTTTCAAGTCAAAATTTTACACTCGTAAACCAAGTCACTCGCAATCCGAGGTTCCACTGCAGATCTTAGTTCGTAGTTAATTTTTTTGTGTGCATAAGAATTGCACGGCTTTATTTCAGTCATAAATTCACAATTACATCCCGAGAGGTTGTGTGCACACCACTGAGCTTCTACAGATTTTAAAATTGACATTGTTACTCTTTTTTGAATCTTTGCAGTGGATGAGTCTGAGAACGTCTTTATGATAACCAGTGTGGTATTGTTTTATTAATCACTATATACACACATAATTTCTTTATGCTATTTTAGAAATGTAATATTTTTATGTTACTCCCTAAAAACCGCTGGGTGAAAAAAACAACCCAACCTGTGAGGAATGGTGCATTTTTGGTTTTATCCCTGCATTTCTGCCTGTTTACTGTAGGTGTGAACAGCTGAGACATGATTACACCTGTGGAAGGGTGCATTATTTGCATTTCAATGTTGTCTGACAATATACAGTAAAACACTCACAGTAACACAATATCAACTGAGAATGAATAGAGGTCCTGATTATACTGCATAAATTTGTGCACTCTAAAAACTGCTGGGTTAAAAAACAACCCAACCTTAACCCAGCCGCTGGGCCACTATTCGACAGAACATGCGTTAAGTTGTTTTGACCCATGTACTGGGTTGTACCATTTAACCCAGTATTCTGGGTTGTTCATTAGACCCAACCAGTGGGTAAATTTGACACTCTAGCTGGGTTAAGTGTTGTGACCCAACGAGTGGGTAAAGTTGACACCCTTGCTGGGTTGACACATTCCACTTGATTTAATAGATATAACAATTTTGTTTTCAAAAAGGTTCCAAAATTTACACAACTTCACATAATGTAAATACAGGAGATCTATACCGCTTAATTCTGTATTCAGGGTCACGGGGGCCTGGAGCCTATCCCAGGAGACTTAGAAAACTAGGCAGGGTACACCCTGGACAGGGTGCCAATCCATCGCCAGGCACACACACTCTACGGCCAATTTGGGAACACCAATTAACCTAACCTACATGTCTTTGGACTGTTGGAAGAAACCGGAGTACCCGGAGGAAACCCACCAATTACTGGGGGGAACATGCAAACTCCATGCACACAGAGACGGGAATCGAACCCGGACCCTGGAGGTGCAAGGCGACACAAGTGCTAGCCACTACACCACTGTGCTGCCTCTATTAGAAATACCTCAAATGAAGCTAGACAGCGGTAGTTTTCAGAAGTTCATAAAACATAATATACCTGTCCATAAATAAAAATGAATAATTATGCCTATACAAGAAATATATTTAAAATAAATATTACATATTAAAACAAGGAAAGAAGACGTGCTAAGCTTCAATTCATTGTGATGCTGAGAAAAGGTCTAGGGAGGAAACGGAGACATTTCTTTTGTTTACGAGGTATTTGCAGAAACCCAGCATGTTTTAGAGTGGACTGCTAATAATAATAATGAATGGAGAAAGTGCAGTCAAAGCCCAGGGATTCTGCATGCTGTCGCGTTGTATTCAGTGAGTAGTATTTTTATGTTTGTTGCATTCCTGGGGGAGTGTGTCTGCAGTTTTATCGATGAATCTGCAGTTTTATCAATGAATTTGCAATACAGTAATAAAGTGTACTTTTTTAGTATTGGGAATCGGCCAGAAGTATAACAGCACGCTACTGCTGCAATAAGAATATAGTCATAGTATATTAATCATGTATTTGTAACACAGTAAAAATTGCTGTAATAATACATTAAATGTATATCTAAATGTAATTAATTGCTGTCAGGTATGTGCGTTAGTACACATATAACCATATACTCTAAGTGTACTAAGTATACTTGTTCCACTTTTATAAGTTGTTCCACTTGAGCACACAAAAGTATACTTAATACACTTAAAATTGTGCTTTTGTACAATTTAATTACGACTTAAATACACTTAGTACAAAATTAGTTGTTCCAAAATAGCAAACCTCAAGTTTGCTAGTCATTAGTCTGGAGCAAGTACACTTACAGTAAGTATGCTTTGGCACGCTAGGATTTAATATAGTTTGCATACTTTTTTTTTCCCCTTTGTGCCAAAGCCTGCATATCTAGCATTTCGACCACAGCAGCACTTCCTCTTGTATGATATTGCTTAAGTACCACATCTGTCCAGCAGTGCGGTTGTTTTGTAACCATTATGATGTTATTCTTGAAAACTTTGCTGACCACTTAAGGATGTGGACAGCACAGGCAATAGTTATTATTATTATTATTATTTTAGTTTGGGAACCCATGCTTGTAATTAACCCCCCCCCCCCATTGTTTTAGCTCTTCCTTTATTTTTTGTTCTCCTTTATTTCTCCATTGACCATCTCTCTGCAGGACTCTACTGTACAATTAGCCTTGATTACTCAAGAATGTCAATAAAACGAACAATGAACCTGTCCCAAAACACACACTCAACATGCTCTTACATGAATGAGTGACAGCAACATACAGCATACAGACAGAGAGACAGACGTAATGGTAATGGCGTTAGGGATTTTTAAAAACTTACTTGAGACATTTTTGGCTCTGGTCTACAGTATAAGCAGACCACTTGAAAAAAGGCAAACACTTAATTCCCGAAAAGGTTTTCTTTTATAAGGTTTTCTTAGCCTAAACTATCATTTATTTTTTCTTTCAATGGCTGAATCTCAAATGACTTTTGTAGTGACCAAATAGTACTATAGTTATATCATAACCTGTAAAGTGGGAGGAGTCATGAGGAGGAAATCATTTTCTATTCTGCAGATTTTTGTCTTTAATTGCTAGGCTTGGTTATTTGGTTATTGACAAATAAGGAACTTTGCCACTAGATTCTGTCACTTTTTAGACCAGATTAGTGACTTTGATTAAAATGAAAGGAAAAGCAACACTTCATATTTAGAAAATCAGATGCCACTGACTGTCCAGCATTTGAGAATGAGGTTCTCCAACTGCAATCACAGCTGCTGTTTACTGTATGTACATTGAGAAAGCAGGCTCGGTCAGTGCACCACTAGTCCTATTGTATGGGAATTATCCTGTATATTCTTAACCAACACAAATTTTGCCTGAAATCTTAATGGAAAAAAAAAATACACTTATTATGGCTTTAATCTGAGGTGCTGGTTGTTAATTGGTGATTTCTGAGGCTGGTGACTCTAAATGAACGTCTCCTCTGCAGCAGAGGTAGGTTTTGATCTTGCTTTCCTGGGAAGGTCTTCATGATAGACAGATTCATCATGGTGCTTGATGGGTTTTGCAAGTGCACTTGACACAATACTGTTCTTGTAAGAACTGCTCCAAAAAGGCTGAGCTTTGTGTTTTAAAATAACAACTGACTGTTTTTGATGCTACTTAATTACCTAATGCCATAATTTCATAGGTTTGAAAAAATTCCAGTATTGTTCTAGAATGTAGAAAATAAATCCAAACTTGACCTGGACTTCGGACTATTAGCTGAAAATATTTATGAAAGAAAACACACACACACATCAAAATTATGATACATTCACACATTTTGACTTAATTTTAGTGCATGGCGAAAAAAATTTTATTTCAATATTTATAGTATAATATACTTTTATACAGCATATAACAAAGAGGAATACATTTAAATATGAAAAAGTGGCTAATACAGTGTAATACAATACCACAAAAGAGAAATAAAAAAGCAGAAGGTTGAACCGAATTGGGAATACGTTCAAATTCTTTCAGTGTTGTGTGCAGAAAACAGGATGTGATGTGGTTTGACTCTCCCACACTGTATTTTGCATTTAGACTCTTTGAAGCAAGATTGTGTAAATGACAGCACAAAAGATGAGAAAAATGACCCCAATCAACAGTGCGGCGACATTCAGTTTCTTGGCCAGCCTGGAATGTGCATTGGCTCTTGTAGCATCACCAATCATATTAGCTGTGTCGGTCTATATATATATATATAAAAAAAATGTTTATTTCCATCTTCATTTTTTATTACCAATGAAAAATGAACGATGATGTTAAATTACTTACCCGTAAGGAGAGCACAAGTGCGACGATTCCAATGGGTGTACAGCAGCATATGGTGTTGAAGATGGACCAACCCAGGAATGTGTCTGCTTTGGGACCCTCTTCAAAAACTGTGCCTTTTTCTTCCATCTTTTAATTGTTTTCTCACTCTGTATGCACTGAGTGTGCGAGAAAGGCTTCAGGATGAATGTGGTCTGGGTGTTTACAGCAGTTTTAGATATTCAAAGTGGGATGTGGCCTGTAAGGGGGTGGTTTTAAAGCTTTGGATCTCAGAATTTCTGCACCACACATACTGTAGGTTTCCAATGTTTTGACCTGACCACACACTTCCCATATATACAATACTATTTTTGTATGGGAATTGCACGCTGCAATACATTTGCAAATAGTTTCATATCTTTTTAAAGACTTCATTTGCTTTCTAGGCATTAATTAGCTTGATCATTAATATTTGCAAAACACTCCCCCCCCCTGCAGAAATTCTTTTTATCTCTTCAAGCCTTAGAATATAATTTGGAAAGGGATATGAGCACTGTTACCTTACAGCTCCAAGGTTGGGATTTTTTATCTCACTTCTGGTTTTTGTTCATGGATTTTGCTTGGTATGTTTCCTCCAGGTGCGCCAGTTCCTCCTCTTGAATACTAAGCACTGTTTAATCAACACTATTGTGTTGAATACGATTGGCAGATCAAACAGAAACCCAAGAAAGGAAGCAAGCTATTCTTACAAGTTGGCTTCCAAGGTGGCAACAACAACCACAGGTCACTCCAGATCCAAAATGGTGCTAATCTGCAGCTAGCCAGACAGCTATCCTGCTTCTGGGCTAATAGAAATGCAACTTTGTGTGGTCAAGTTCGAGGTGGCGGTTTGCGTGTTTACATCAACACAGAATGGGAACACAAATCAAGACAGACTGTTTATTGGTTTTTAGATTTCTGCAAATCTCAAATCAGTGCTTCCTAAATTCTTTCAGCATTTGAATTGTTTGCTGGATCTTGTTTTACACAAACATTCGCTTCATGTACCAAGCTGAATCCCATCCCCACCTTGGGTACTCAGACCACATGTCTAAAATGTTAATCCCAACATACTGTACAGACCGCTCCGCAGATGCTCCCAACTGGATTTGAGGCAGGTAAAACTTCAAAACTGTTTTAAGCATATGTACTGTACTGGCATGTGTTTAGGGAAGCTGAAACAAATGGTGACTTTGCTACAGTAAGTTGGAAGAGAACACAGCATTATCGACTAGGTACTGTACATCAGTCATTTGTGCACTACTAAAGACTGGGCCTTCAAAAAGAGGTGACAAGGTCTTCTTGAAAACAATAATGGCCAAAATGTCCTGAGCCACATACACAGGGAATCCACAGCTACTTCCAGGATATGACTGCATGTGACAGGGCATCCAGGTCATCACCAACTAACGGACACCAGCATCAATCTGTGGTAGTGATGCCTTCCTTCCAGATGTGCTGAACAACCTCCTGTACTCTCCTTCTTCCCACTGACCAGGTAATGTGTCTTACCATGCCTAAAACTCATGAAACTGGATTCTGGGCTTCCTGACTCAAAGACCACAGTCCTGGATAGGAAACAACATTTCCGAGACCACCACAATGAGCAGTGGAGTGCCAGGACTGTGTGCCCAGTCCACTGCTGTTCACTCTGCTAATTCACGACTGTGTAGCAGTGCTTGAATGTGCATCACCAATGATCATCTCATTATCAAATATGGTAATTCAGTGTACAATGACGAGGTGCAGTGTCTAATGAATGTATAAATTAATTATCAATTTGTACCAGATGAGCAAGCTGAGGGCGACATTGGCAAGGAAAAACCCCCTGAGATGAAAAGAGGAAGGAACCTTGAGAGGAACCGGACTCAACACGGAACCCATCCTCATTTGGGTGATATCAGCTAGCAAGGATTTACTTGCGAACATACAGTGTATTAGGAGGCTAGAAGTTCACTATCACAAGGGATGTGGTTCAGTTCATATGGAGTCCACTTTCGTTATTGGAGGCTCAGGTAGAAAACTGTTTGAGCAAATGTCAGTAAACTATTAGGCGACTGCTGTCACAAGCCATCAAAGGACACCTGCTTACTGTACATCAATTGAGACCAAGACCAAGATCATATGTATCAAGTCATCACATGTAGGACTTCTACATCCTTTTAAATTGGGCAAATTAAAGACTAGCAACAATCTGTCAAGTAGACATTACAACATGTTGAGAAACAAGTGTAGTCCATCTAGCTAGTGGATGGGGTGAGGCTCATCGATTCTATCCAATACTTTTAGGATAACACTCATATAGAACAAGTATAGTACACAATCACATGAACAAATTAGAGCATCAAATCTCAGTGTGTAAAGACTCAAACTGGAAACTACTTCTTAATAAGTGTGATCTCCGATCTCTCAGACATCACTTCCATGCCTCAGTCATTGTACAGGATATCATGACGTGAGCTCGGGAGCAATTCACTTAAGGCTTAAGGAAGATATACATAGATACTTTGCAAAGACATCAAAGGCTCTATCTTACAGTATACGAGATGGACGTACATTGAAAACATGTTTTGTGGTCCAATGAGTCAACATTTCAAATAGTTTTTGGAAACACCAGCTGGGTCAAATAAGAAAAGGACCATCAAAGCTGTTATCAGTGTCAGGTCCAAAACCATCATCAGGTCCAGTTGAGCATGAATGGTTTTGCCAGAGCCTGTGGCATGGTTAAATCTTTGAGGGCACCATTATAAAAAACTATTATTTTTGGAGCAACATATGCTGCCATCCAAATACAATAGTATCTTTTTCAGAGACATCCCTGTAGGACAAGACCAAATCACATTCTTCTCAGATTACACATGCATGGTTGCTAAACACAGTTTAGCGTATGCAAGATGTGGTAATGTAGACCCTGTACTGTCCATACTATCCATACTGTCCCAACTTGGATTGGGGGTTGGGGAAATTTACACTACACACTGACTGTATGCGCAAAGACCCCGAGATTTTGGATGAACCCACAAACCACAAAATTACACAAACCAGACCTTTCACCTTCCTGTTTCGCAATATGTAAACTATGGACTGACATCACCAAAACACACGCACACACACACACACACACACACACACACACACACACACACACACTCACACACACACACACTCATGCTCAACTGCTGTTATGTTTGCACACATTTGTACATTTATATAATCCTCTTTTGGAGGCCTTTCTAGTTATGTGTATTATGTGTATCCTTGTGTAGTTTTATGTTGTTTTATTGAGCACCTTTGGATATGGTTTATGGTCCTTTGGGTATGTTATTTCATTTCATCTTATACTGGTTGAAAGGACAATAAAAGCCTCTTGACTTGACTTGAATAGACCTGGGGCAGTTCAGGAAGAAAGGGAAATGTAATTTTAGACTGCAGACTGCAAAATATAAGGATATGCAAAACAGTCTCACACACACACACACACACGCACGGACACACACACACACGCACGCACACGCACGCACGTATACACACGCACGCACACACATGCATACACACCCACACACGCAAACACACACACACAAACACGCACACACACACACACACACACACACACACACACACACACACACACACACACGCAAACAATGTTGAGTTATTTTTAATTCATAAAGTATTTAAACAAACAGTGTTTTTCATATACTGTACTACTATAAAGGAGACTACAAGCTGTCATATACATTTTTTATACAAATTTTAATACACACTTCCCAATCCTAAAAAAACATCAGTGGGCACAAAAGCAGTCAAAATAGACTAAACAAGGAATCACGTTGCATAGGTTATTAAAAATAAACTTTTAATTTCAAAATTCTTGAATGTTTCATTTAAACAACACAAAAAAACACATTTTACAGATGTTTATCTGCTGTTTTTACAACTTTCAAACACAATGAATCCTATTGGAGCAGTCGTGGCTCAAACCGTCAAGGCTGTAGGGTACCGGGTTTCTGATCGGGGTTGAACTTTGGGGGGTTCAAGCCCCAGCACTGCCTCGTTGCCACAGTTGAGTCCTCTAGGGGGCGCTGTATCCTGACTGTCCCTGTGCTCTGACCCGCTTCCTACCTGGGATATGTGAATTTTCATTTTGGATGAATAAAAATACTAATTATTATTATTACAGCGATTTGATGCACTGAAATATCTGCACTGTATTAAATATAGGAAAAATCAACCTCAGTGCAAATTTGCACCTTTATTGCAAAGATAAAAGTTATATAGTTGTGGATTTTCTTTCATCCTGACAAGAGCAAAACGCTTGAAAAAGACAGCAAACAAAGCCACGAGAAACCTGAGCCGTGTTACTCACTTGCACTTTTACTTCTTGCCTGATGAATGCAGTCTAACGGAGGATTACCTGGGGGATATACTGTTACAGTATCCAATTTCATAAACCAGAAACCTAAATGCCCAATTTCTGACAAAATAGAAACAAGGTTAAGGTTTTTTTTTTAACATAAACACATTTGATGTGTGATGCATTGGCTACTTTTTATGCTTTATTAGCCAAGTTGATTTACAAAATGTCACGAAATGTCTTTTTCTAGAGCAAAGAAGTTTTGGAATGTGCACTGTGAACATACTTAAAACAAGTGGAACTTGTTTAATGACAAAAGCATCAGCAAGGGTGCCAAGACGTGTAGTCCTTCTTTCTACTAACTTGCATGCCTGAATTATCTTTACAATGTACCTTGATCATTGGAGCAATGCCAAAAAGAAGTCAGTTCATGTAGGGCTAGAAAACATAAGTGTTTGCATGTTCTCCCCGTGCTTGGTGGGTTTCCTCTGGGTACTTCGGGTCCCCCAACAGTCCAGAGACATGCAGATTAGGTTCATTGGTGGTCCTAAATTGGCCACAGTGTGTGGGTGAGTGTGTGTATGTGTGTGTGTGTTTGCCCTGTGATGGATTGGCACCCAGCCCAGGGCGTACCCCGCCATGTGCCCTAAGTCTCCTGGCCCCTCCTGACCCTGAATACAGCCCTGAATAATGCATTTCGGTGAAGTTTGGAGTAATTTCCTATTTTAAGAGTGTTGATAAATAGCACTTTTTCCTACTCCTAAACATAGGACCAACACTGCATCACTCTGAGAATTTTTGGTCACTTACAGTAGGAACAAATTCCCTACTCTGAGATGCTTAGACATGTACAGCATGGACATGTACAGTACATAGGATGAGCGGTATAAAAGATGAATGAATGAATGAATGAATGATTGAATGAATATTTGTCGTGTAGTTTGAGGTGGAACAGTTTAAAGTTAATAGTGCCTGATCTTTTATGTACACAGTGTTGTTAACGCACACAGCAGCAGATAAGGATTTGGCTGAGTTTACATGCAAAGTGTTGCGTTAAAGTATTGTATCAGACTTCATTCATACTGATTAAGATTATGATACTGATTAACATTATGATATATTTTATGATATAATAAACGACAAAGACACATACACAAAGAAAAAAACTGTTTTATGCACCAGGGTCTTCACTTCGTTATTAAAAGTGAATGTTTGTCCTCGTAAGGCTGCTTTCAGGGAACCAAAACATGTGAAAGTGTGATGAAGTGAGATCAGGACTACAGAGAGGATGCTTTAACATCACAAATGTAGACAGTGTGAGAGGACGTGTACATGCATTGTCATGCAAGAACACAACTCCCTTGGCTGCCAGTCCTCTGCGTTTAACCCGAAGTTTGTGCAAATAACAAGTGGAGCATCTATTTTTGCACAGCAATGACTGGGGAGCCCTGATAAGACAGTGTGGCCAACAGACATTTTAATATAGCCAGTGTGTGACAAAATTTTGACCCACCCTCATACAAAACTTTAAATATATGGAGGTGTAATAAACCAACAATGTTCAATAATAAGCAGCAGTTTCAGATTCACTACATGTGAAATATTTCAAGACTTTTTAAACTTTTTAATTTCAACAATTATGGTTTACAGCTCATGAAAAACAAAAAGCATGATTTCCTTCATTATTAAAATATTTAATAAATAAAGTAAATTACTATTCATAAAATATAAATACTGTGTATATTTCAAATTAGTTTTAGTACACCCAACCAAAATCATGGGGAAGACTGCTGAGGTGACGATCATCAAAACCCTCCATAAGACACAAAAGGTCAGCACTGAATGAGCTGACTGTCTGCTGAGTTCTGTATCAAAGAATATGCAGGAAAAGTTGTCCGGAAGCTTTCGATCCGCTCATCACGTGTTAACCTTTTCGACATGTCAATCGCTGTGAACAAAGAGAAACTTGTAAATAACTCATGAAAGAATAAAGTTACGTTAAAACCGAGCACACCATTGTTTTTCGTGTGAAATTCCCAATAAGTTTGATGTGTCACATGACTTCTTCCTATTGAAAAAACAAAAGTTGGATCCAAGATGTCTGACTTCTACATGGCCACCATGGTCACCACCCATCTTGACCTCTCACATATACTAATATGCCACAAACAGGACGTTAATATCACCAACCATTCCCATTTTATTAAGGTGTATCCATATAAATGGCCCACCCTGTAGTTGCATTATATTATTAATGAGTAGGAACTGTGATATGTTTAATGTTGGGCACTTTTACTTGTTGGAATTTCTGCAGAGAACACTTGTAAAGGTGTTTTCATGCTGCTTAAACAGTGAAAAAGATATTTAGAAAAAATTTTGTTTCTCCACGTGGACTGCCAGCAAGATAGGTTTATTTACTATTGTGTACTATTGTTGTGTATATTTAAAAAAAAAATTGGTTTCTACAGTATGTGATATGAATGTATATTTATGTTTATATTTTATCATACATTGCAACAGTTTGATGATGAATTAATGATATAAAGTTTAATGTGTACAGTAATTCCAACAGTAACAGATGAACCAAAGTGTTGAGTATTTCCTCTAGGCAGGAATAGTTAATGGGTTAATGAATACACCAAGCAAACCACTGCAAAGTAAATAACATAAAAAGAGACTTCTTGTTTCCATCTATTTGAACAGTATTTTGTATTTAAGATTTCTCTACTCTAGTCATTTGACAGGGTAGAAGATTAAAGATAGGCACAACCTGGGGCTGATTGTATAGATCAGACCCCAATCCTCTGCACAGGGTCACCACTGACTTTTGTGATTCAAGTTAAGACACTTTACTATATAAAAAAAAAATAAAAAATAAAATAAAATAAATATAT
>QMIH01001040.1:136907-148481 GCA_003987875.1 Clarias batrachus
CCGCCGCCGTCATGCGCCACCGAGGACAGCGAGCGTCCGCTTTCTCCTTCGCCGCCGTCACGCACTGCTGAGGACAACGCGCTTCCTCTGCCTTCGCCGCCCTGCAAAGAGGACGGCGCACTTTCCGTGTTTCCGCCACCCAGCCAGCCGGACATCACAGCCAGCCTCTGGGTGAGGGGGGCAGACATTGGACCCTGGGGGGGATGCCCTGGACCTCCTGTGGCGCCCCGGAGTTGCGCCCTTTGAGGGGGGGTTATGTCAGGGATAACCCCTAGAGGGCGCCAAAGCGCCCGTGGTTGTGTTGTAGTTTTTGTTTTGTGACTTCAGTTCCCATGGGGCAACTCGGTCAGGTGACCAGGCAGGCGCTCACCTGAACCGAGTTGRTGATTAGTGTCATTATAAATAGTTTGGTGTCTTTCAGTTCCTTGTCTTGCGTCTGTTGATTTYCTTATAGTAAATGTCTAAGTGTTTAAGAGTGTCTGTTTTGTCTCGTAGTGTTTTACTTTCAGTTTTCGTTTATAAAGTATATTTGTGTTACGGTTTTCCCTGACCTTTTATTTAAATAAACATCGTTTTCCTTTAACACCTGGAGCCTCTGCAGTTATGCCTCGCACCCCCACACGTGACAATATATATATATTATATGTGTGTGTGTGTGTGTGTGCGTGTGTGTGTGTGTGTGTGTGTGTGTTTGCGTGTGTGTGTGTTTGCGTGTATAACAATATATTATCGGTATATTACTTTGTTTTTTTATTAAATGTATTAAATATATACTTAAATTCCACTAATCACAGTACATATGCATCCATATAGTTAAATTTACATTTAGGTGTTTCAATTTTAGAACATAAAAGTACATTTAATTCACTTAAAATTGTGCTTTTGAATAGTTTAAATACAGCTAAACATGCACATTTTGTTTTTAAATAATTTATTTATTAGTGTTTAAAAATAGCAACCTGTAAGCACACTTAATTATGCTTTGGCATGCTATGGTGTAATATGCGTAAAAAGGTGGTGCAAACAGATTGATGGTAGAGTCTAGAGTTATTATTTCTACATATTATTAATTCTTGGATATAGCAGAAGAAATCTTCCTTTAGATATATTTTTAGACCGAGTGCAATGGTAAGAGGGCTCCCTGTACCATGCTCTGACAGAGGACTGACAGTCATGATCAGGTCAGACTAGTGCAAAATTAAAACAATGAAACAGGAAAGAAAACTAGACCTTGGCCCGTATCAACTAAGCGTCTAAGAATCACTCTTAGGAATTGGGCTCAAAGTTCATTTAAGATTAAGAAAAAATTCCTAGCTAGAGTAAGACAGCTAAGTTTTTCATGAGAGACAGTTTCAGACTTTTCACAGAGAGGTAGAACTGTACCAAGGAAAGAGTGTGATGTCATAAGCCATAAAGTAGGCTGCGCGTTATAGTGGGTGTTGTAGCTGTGTCATAATCTGCTCAGAATGATTTAGAAAAGAAAGTGAAACTGCGGAGAGGATGAGACCGTTTCACATGCAGAGGAGGGAGAGAAGTATGAGGCTAAATTCCGCCCCACCCTTACAGTATGTCTAAAGATAAAAAGTGAGTGGAGGCAATTTGTGAATGCATCAGTTTTGAAGGTAGAAATTTAGTTTGTTTATTTCTTTGTTTGACTGAATGACTGATCATCACATTTAGGAACGTAAAAAAAACAAACACTATACACAAGTCTTAGAATGTTCAGTCTCATGATGACTTACTTTACTCTTGGCAAAGCTCACTAATTTTGTCCATTTTATTTTGTATTTTGCATATTTGTCTTTGTATATCATATTCTACTTCTACTTCTTTTATTCTGTTTAGTAGTTCATAGTACATTTTTGGGAAAATCCTAATTCACAAATCCCTCAACCAATCAATTGAATAAACAAACAAACAAACAAACAAACAAACAAACAAACAAACAAACAAGCAAGCAAGCACATTTTCTATCCCCCAAAAGTGTTTCTAAAAATTCTACAATTCATTCAACTAATTTCTTTAAAATTGAGAGATAAGTAGATTTTTAAAACAATTATAAATTACAATATTTATAAATGTTGACAAAAAAAAAATATGAAAAAGAAAAGAAAAAGAGTTAACACAAAGTTTCCTAAGGTGGTTTATGAAAGTCAATAAGATTTGATGGTAAAAACTAACAAAACAAAACAAAACTAAACAAAACCTATGAATTTCAGCCAGAGGGGTCAATTAATGGAACTGTTGTACTGAAAGTTTACATTTGAAAAAAAAAAAAATGACATACTGATTTTGCATGACACAAATTTTAATATCTTGATCATAATCTTTCCAGATCAAAACTGTGTTCATACTTTATGTTTGTGGTGTTTTGGTTTGATTTACTGTGTCAATTTGAGTTATTTGGTCTCGCTTTCCTGTCCAGCAAACCCCAACCCTCTGCACTAACATGTTAGCTCACTGTGGCTAAGCTACTGCTCTATGTACATATGAACTGTATGTACTATGTACAGCTTACAGATGCTCATCAGTATCAGCTGTGGTGTAAATGTTTAGAATATATTTCACCCAGTTTAGCGTAGATAAATATTGGTTATTTTATGACACTGCTATCTGTAAGTTATTGCACATAACTGTTTTTTTTTTTCAAAATACAAACTTGTACATGCATGCTGCTTAGATATTACTGTTGCCCAGTTTGTTATCAGACTTTAGTCATTCATATGTTTTTATAGCAAGTAACTAAAAAAATGCACAAATGTCAGAACTTCTTCAGGGCCCCGACACACCCACAGACCCCAGAGGGTTTTAACTACAAAATGCCTTTTTTTTTTCTAGTAATTTGTATTAAACAGAAGTATAACTAAGCATGCTACTGCTGCAATAAGAATATATTAATTGTATATTCCTAGTGTATTTGTAACACAATATCTAAACTTTCAATGTATTAATAATGCATTAAAATATTTAGGTGTCCAAACTTCAATTTAGGTGTTGAAGTTTTTCCCCTTTAGTACACATACTGTAATACACTTATAATTCTACTTTTGTATAGTTTAAATACAGCCATACATGCTAATGTAGTTGTTCCAACATTTAGTTGTTCAACCTAGTCTAGCTCAACACACACACACAGACACACACAACCACAGATGTTTAGATTTTATTTCCAAAATAAAATCTTGAAAAAATATTAACATAAAAGTGTAATTTTACAATCTTTCCATAGTTCTTTTGTCCTGAAAAGATTGCAGGATTACATGTAATACCAAGTCATAAACAAATGAAATCATAAACAACAAACCTTAAAACAAAAAGAAAAAAAGTGAAAAAAAAAAGAGCACAAACCAAAAGTAATATTTGACTCAAGTGGAATGAAGATTGAACCACTGTGAGACAGATGTAAAAATGACATTGTGACACATTTGTCCCCAGTGCCTTTTATATGTATTCATGGCTGCTATTTATTATGGTCTGTTGCAATGTAAACAATAGTGATATTGAGACAAAGGATTCCAACGACCAGTGCAACGATATTCAGGTTCTTGGCCATTCTGGAATACGCATTAGCTGTGCTGCTATCACCAATGATGTTAGCCTTGTCAGTCTGCAATGAAAATCATTAATTCCCTCCAATAACACTGTGTTTTATGATATGGATTCAATAATAAGTTAAAGTGTTGGTGAAACATATATATTACTTACCCGGCAGGAAAACACAATTGCAGCAATTCCAAGTGGTAAACAGCAGCATAGTGTGTTAAAGATGGACCAGCCCAAGTATGTGGGTGCACCAGGAGCCCCAGGCATATTTTGTTCAATCTTACACTCTTGTGTATCAGAAATGAGCGGTAGCTGTTAGCAGCACAGAGATAATGACAGTGGGATGTGTCTTTCTGGGTGGGGTTGGGAATGGGGGAGGATTAATTACAACTATATATATTTTCTATATTTCTATTTTTATTCTACTATTTTATTTTTATTATTTGTATTGCTTGTACATTATGTAAATTTAAAAGTCCTTTACATCTAAGTCTCATATTTCTCTTATATTTCTAATTTGTAAATTCTCTTACTTCTCTTATTTCGCACTGAAACTTTTTTTTTTTTTTGAAATCTTGAGATCAGCAGTCGTATAAGCATTTCTCTTCATATCATATGACTATGCATGTGACAAATAAAATTAGAATTTGTTATGCGGTGCTGTAAGGGCAGAGTTTGATTGACTATTATTTGATTTATTATTTTGACACACACAAAAAAAAATATGCACACATAGTATCAGTCACCTGTGGAGACAGCATACTGAATGTTTGTTAATTAACTAGTTATGTTAATTTGTTTTTTGTTAATTTCATGGCCAAAATTGTTGGCACCCCTGAAATTTTTCCAGAAAATCAAATATTTCTCACAGAAAATTACTGCATTAACACATGTTTTATTATACACATGTTTATTCTCTTTGTGAACAAAACAAAAATAGGGAGGGAAAAAAGCTAATTTGACATAATGTCACACTCCAAAAATGGGCTGGACAAAATTATTGGCACCCTTAACTTAATGTTTGGTTGCACACCCTTTGGAAAAAATAGTCGCTTCCTATAACCATCAATAAGCTTCTTACACCTCTTACCCAGAATTTTGGACCACTCTTCCTTTGCAAGAGTCATGTGTATAGTAAAACATGTGTTAATTTCTTTGAGAAATACTTGATTTCCTGGAAAAATTTCAGGGGTGCCAATTTTGGCCATGACTGTACATATTGCACATGTTTTTTTTTAACTATTCCATTTTTGTCCAAACGTATCTTTTATGAGCTCTATGTCACTCAATGATACTAAAACGTCTCTCCTCTGTGCACAGGTCTTTTCCTGAACACCATTTCCTTATTGTCTTAACCACTTAGGACACCACTGGAGCTCTCCTACATTTAAGTGGATGTAGAGGTGATTCCCTACTTTAAGAATGTTGATGAATTATTCTTACTCCTACTCCTAAAAGTAGGATAAAAATTGCATCACTCTAAGAATTTCTGGCCACTGATGGAGTGATTTCCTACTCTGAGTCGCTTAGTCCATAAGGGCTCTGGGTTATATATGGACTTGGCAAACACAAAACCACACATTTGAGCTTTTATTTCCAAAGTAAAAACATACAAAATACACAACACACAAAAGAACATGAAATTGACCACAAAGTCTAGTTGAGACATTTTCCTTTTCTTTACAATTAATCATAACTAACATTAAGTGAGGTTTTACAGACTTTCCATAGTTTCCACTGCAATCGTTAGGTCATGAAAAGATTCTCAAGGATTTCTTGTCAAAAATGAAATGAACAACAAACAATAAAACAAAAACATTAAAATAGCAACAGTCATATTTGAAGTATTTGAGTGATATATTTCATTCAATCTTACACCATTGTGCACTTGAAGCAAGACTTCAGGACAAACGAGGGGTAATGTGCACAGAGATATTCATAATTGGATGTGACCTGATGGGTGAGGGTAAGGGTGGGTGAGAAATAAATCAAACAAATTCCTGATTTAATAAAACAGAAGTAAAGGTCTGGTTAACTACATACGTACAGTAATGAACACTTCAACCACAGTATGGTGATGTAACGCTTAGCTGCTGTAAAACATTTGAATGGTACAAGTGTTTTAAAAAAGGTTATGTGAATGTCAAACCGCGCTGAGGAGGCTCGGAGCCCACTGCAGACATTCCTGTGAACATTCCGCGACTGGACCACCCGATCCTTGAAAATATGGATAACATGTCGGATACCTTAGAAAACTTTCTACTTTGATGGTATCCAAGCACTATTGAAACACTGGGATAAGTGCATTAGTGTAGCAAGGGATTATATAGGGAAATAAAGGTACACTTACGGTCAAAAGTTTGGATACACCTTCTCCTGTGTTTTTTGCTAGTTTTTTCAAATATTCTGTAGTTTCTACTCTCATACCTTTGTTCTGTTATTCTGTACGGTCCAAAGTTAAGCACTCACTGTGGTTAAGCCACTGCTATACAGTACGTACATAGCTTACAGATGTTCATACACCTTAAAAAGCACTGGGTTAAAAACAACCCAATTGCTGCTGAGTAAATATTGGACCAACTACATGCTGGGTTCATTTAACCCAGCAAGATGGGTAAAATATTCAATCCAAATGCCAGGTCATATTTAACTATGATGCTGGGTTAATTCTACCACATAAATTGGTCAAATGTCCTACCCAGAACTATTCTACTCTACCCATTCTATTAACTGAATTATACAACACAAATAGGTCATTATTATTATTATTATTATTATTTATTTATTTATAATTTTTTTCATGTCTATGGGTAAAACAGTTTAAACAGTTAAATTACTTTGATATACTGGTCTATTACAAAAAAATACAAATAAAATAAATTTTTGCAAACCATACATATATGCAATAAACATCCAATTACATGTACAAATCATAGAAAAAATAGAATTAATTTTTCTAAAAAACAAGATAAAATAATACAAAACAAGTTCAACAGCGACATCATTACGATACATTACTCAGAAGCACTAATTCCTGAGAGCAGTGCTGGTCATTATTCTCATTATTATACCCAACATCAGGATGTAGGGGTACGGCCTTGACACTTCAGCCTGCTGAAGATACGAAGTTCCAACCTTAGAGAGAAAGAAATTAAAGAAAGTAAAAATTTATGGAAAAATCAAGAGGGTTGTCTAGTATGCATATGTGTAAGAAGATTAGTGTTTTGTAACACAGCTTTTTATTGTCTCAAACACTGAGATTAATAAAGTTCTAATGTTAATGTGGTTGCTAATGCTAGCAAACTAGCTAAATGCTAGCGACATGCTGGCACTGCAGTTTAGCAGTTTAGCTTTCATTCATCACTTCACCACCTTCATACACCCTGCAAGCATTCTACAAAGAAAGCTAAAAAGCTCAGACATTTTTTGCAGTTTCTTTCATACCAAAGGTGGAGTTCTTTGGTTTGGCTAGTTAGCAACCATTGTCAGATAAACTAGCATGTTATAGCACAGAAAGTTTGGCTGAAAGTTTGAGTGTAACGTTATCACAGTAACAGTTATAAATGTTATATTCAGTGAACAATTTCAGTCATAGGTGAGTGAAAGTGTGTATACAGACCTTGTTATTAATGTTTTTTTTCAGCGGCTCCCAAAAAAAAAAAAAAAAAAAACGACATGAAGCTGACACAGCCACTGAATACACCGGTGAACTTTGGGGGAGGGGCGGTCTTGTCTGTGATGTTAGCTATTACTAGTTAACCCAACTCCAACTCAGCAAACTGGGTTAAACAAAAAGTACCCAACTCACTGTAAATAACCCAGAAAAATGACCCAACAGAGGCAACCCAGTGTTTGAGTAGTAAAAATAACCCAGCATTTTTTTTATCAACTGTGGTGTAAACCAGAATGTACTTTACCCAATTTAGCATAGCTTAATTGTATGGTAGCTAACATACTGGTCACCTTATGGCACTGTTATCTGTATTTTATTGTACTGTTTTTGCATGGTATTGCCACAAGTGCGTCTTCTGTATCACCACATGTTTCATGTGTAAATTCAAGTACAGTGTATAATCTCATCATGTTTGTCCCTCTCCCCTCAATCCTGGACATTTCTTCTGCACTATGTGAGCAAGGTGATGCATAGAGCACATCGAGCTGTTCTGAATGTGGTCTGTGACCTTATTCCAGTAACTTAACTTTTTTATTTTAAAACCATGCATAAACGTTATTTTGTCCAAAATACAAACTTGTACATGCATGCTGCTCAGATATTACTGTAGCCCGGTTTGTGTTGAAGACAGTGTAATCAGGCTTTCTGATTACATTATGTTCATAAGTAACTAAAAAAAATGCACAAATGTCAGAACTTCTTCAGGTCCCCAAAACACCCACAGACCTCGGACAGTTTTAACTACAAAATGTAATTTTTAAGTAATTCGTATTAAACAGAAGTATAACTAAGCATTCTACTGCTGCAATAAGAATATATTATGGTATATTCCTAGTGTATTTGTAACACAATATCTAAACTTTGAATGTACTCATAATGCATTAAATATATACTTTAATTTCACTAATCACAGTACATCAATACACTTTAAGCGTACAAAAGTGTACTTTAAGTTTTTTTCACTTCCGCACATAAAAGTACAATTAATACACCTAAAATTCTACTTTTGTATAAATTAAATATTACTACACATGCTAATTTAGTTGTTCCTTATGCTTAACATTTATTTTTTTCAAACGGACAGATTGATGCCTGGTTATCACAATAAATGAGTTTAATGAGAATCTCCATTATGGACATAGTCAGTGAAGCAGCAGGTAAATTCTACTACTACTCTGAAAAGCCAGTAACACCGAGTACAAAGGTAAGAGGACCACGCTGTGACGGAGGACTGACAGTCATTATCCAGTAAGCCAGACTCTTGAAAAGAAAAAAAAAAATTAACAAATAAAAAAATTAAATGTAAAGGTAAAACTAGACCTAGGCTAGCTCAGCACACAAACACACAACCATAGATTTTAGATTTTATTTTCAAAAAACAATCTTAAAAAAGTAGTAACATTGAAGTGTCATTTTACAGCATTTAATTATTTGATTATGAAAAGATTGCAGGATTACAGGTAATACATATTTTTCTTGTCATAAATGAAATAAACAACAAATCTTAAAACAAACAAAAAAAAGTAAAAAATGAATAATTAAAACTTTTCACAGTCTGTATTGAACCACTGTGAGACATACAGTATGTAAAAATGACATTGCGACACATTTGTCCTCAGTGCCTTTTATATGCATTCATGGTTGCTGTTTCGGAAGGTTTGTGGCAATGTAAACAATATAGATAATGAGAAAAACAATTCCAATGACCAGGGCAGCGATATTCAGGTTCTTTGCCATTCTGGAATGCGCATTAGCGGTGGCACTATCACCAATGATGTTAGCCGTGTCAGCCTGCAATGAAAATCATTAATTCCTTCTTTTTTTCCCCCTCTTATTTTACTCTCGTATTTTACGATATGGAATTTAATGATGCGTTAAAGTGGTGATGAAAAATGTATATTACTTACCCGGCATGAGAACACAATTGCAGCAATTCCAAGTGGTAGACAGCAGCATAGTGTGTTAAAGATGGACCAGCCCAAGTATGTGGGTGCACCAGGAGCTCCAGACATGTTTCAATCTTGGCTGCGTGAGCAGGACTTCAGGAGAAATGAGCAGTAGGTGTTAGCAGCTCAAAGATATTGAGAGTGGGATGTGGCCTGATGGGGTTGGGGTTGGGCAACAAATGCCTGCTTTAATAAAACAGCAGTAAAGTTGTGTGGATGTTTAAGAAACATTAGAGAGCTAACTAAAAATGACACAAGCACATTTGATATTTGATGCTTTAGATCAAATTGTGTGGACGATAAGCATTAGCATCATATTTACAGACTTATAGAGTGCAGTTAGTCCTCACTTATGTAAAAGAAGGGCATTGTGTACACAATTACAAAAAAGGAGCCACATAAGAACATGTGTGCAATGTGAGAGAAATTTGCAAGAGTGCAATGTAGTGAGCAATGTGCTACATCCTGACTTTGATGTGCAACAACCCAACATGTGTTGGGTTGTTGGAGTGGCTAAGGTCCTTCACTATCTTCCTGGCCTCGCTCTAGCACCGCTTGTTTTAGATTGATTTTAGACTGTAGTGCTCGTCTGTCCTGCATGGTGCTGTTCCCAAACCAGGTTGTGACGTTTCCCATTAGGATGCTCTCTATATTGCAGGAGGAAAAGTTCCTGAGCACCTGAAAGGCAGTAAAAAGTCTCTCAAGTGTCTGAGGTGGAAGAGATGTCGCTGCGGCCTACTTCACCACTGAGCTCCTGTGCTGAGGGTGAGGGAGGCTGAGACATGTCTGCCCGTCTGTACTGCCTGTAGTCTGCCAGTTAGGAAGTTGGAGACATAGAAGTGGGCTGAGTGGTAAGTGTGGAGCGAATTATAGTATTAAAAATATAGTATGTGTGTAAAAGTATAGTAAAGTATAGTATGATTATCATAAATGATAATATGATAATCGTAATATATATATATATATATATATATACACACGTTTGTACGTCCCCAGTGACGTGGCTTGGAGCTCCATTGCAGATGTTCCCAGATGTTCAAAAATTTTTTTTCCTTGATGGAATCCAAGCAATAGTGAAACACTGGGATAAGAGCATTAGTGTAGCAGGAGATTATAAAGAGAAATAAAGGAACACTATGAGTCAAATTTTTAACACACAGTTTTTTAATTTTTGTTTTTTTTTACATACCTGTCTTCTGTCATTCTGCAGTCACATGTCCCAGTTTGAATTGAATGCCCCTTATACTAACATGTAACAGTATAAGGCTTTCATCATACAGAACACAAAGCAGCAACAAAATCAACCTAATGCAATCAATTGGGAGTAAACCAGAATGAAATCATTATAATTGGAATATTATATACAAAGACAAGTATGCAAAATACAAAATGAAATGGACAAAATTAGTGGGAAAATAATATGAAGGGTTGCAAGAGATTTGGCAATAAGCCATGTTGAGACACTCTGAAAATTCCAAGAGTGGTTTATAATGCACGGTGGAAAAGCTAAATTTACAAATGTGTTGCTCTAACAACCAACCAATCAATCAAACAAACTTTTTTTTAACCCCCCCCCCCCAACAACAACAACAAAAAAAACACGAAGTCTCACAATTCTACAATTCCCTTAACTGATTTCTTTAAAATTCAGAGATTAGTAGATTTCTTTAAACAATTACAAATGGCTTATTTATTTATTTATTTATTTATTTATTTATATAAAGGAAACAAAGTTTTTGGAGTAAGGTAAATAATTATATTTAAAATTTAATTTGTGTAAATTTGTGCTGAATATGTTTTCTGTATGAGTAAGAGGGTTGGAACTTCAGACACTTTTGGCATACAGAAAACATATATTATTTTGCTTCTCGTTAGCCTTTTAATGAATGGATGGATTAATGCACCTTGTATTGATTAATTGATAAAAATATTGTTTTGTTTCTGCTTAATTCTTTCTGCTTAATTCTGACGAGTCAGAAATACTGGTACCATAGTTATGCAAAGTTTTTATTTCTGCAAAGCTGCCTTGTGATAATGTACATTGTTAAACTGGGCACAGTAATAGAGAGAATTGAGTTAAATCTCATTTTATTTGATTTTGTTTATTTTTTACTCTGCTTTAATCTCATTTAACGTGTGTTTGTTTTATTTTCCCTTGTAAAGCTTTTATGTTGTTTTATTGTGCATATTATTTGTTCTTTAGTTTGATCATTTGGACTTGTTCATAATATTTTATATTTCATGAGAAAATTCTGTAAAACACAAAATACAATGTATGGGAAAAAAAAGGAATGGAAATCAAAGTATTACACAATCCAATGGAACTGAAAGAAAGAACAGAAACGTATTTTGAGGTTTCCCCAGCTTTCCTCATAACTTGAGCTTGTTTCTCAGAAGCTGTTGCACAAACTC
>QMIH01001040.1:148530-169043 GCA_003987875.1 Clarias batrachus
TTCTTACAGGTGTATTTATTGTTGAAATTAACATTTTTTTTAAAAAACTTTTTTTGTGAACTGCTGACAATATTTCTCCTAAATTCAAAATATAACTATTGTTATTTAGAGTGTATATTTAAAGGAAATGACTACACAATCCATCAACATACCCAACATCATGCAGTATTCACTTAAAGCTCTCCAAATACTGCATGAGCCTGGGTCACTTTTACAATCAACAAAACAAAATGTAAAATAATCTGTAAACAAATTGTGTTAATGCTTCGGCTAAATGACATTAAGTAATCAGTATTTAGTGGAATAACCCTGATTTGCAATTATTTCCAAATCGATTTAACAAACAAATTTGCAATCATGGGTTTTGGCATGCCCTGCAGCAGTTTTGCACATTGCTGTTGGGTAACTTTATACCACTCTTTCTCCAAAAAAAGATGATTGTGCCATCTGTGTATTTAGAATGTCTTTGGGGCCCTTCATGTGTCTCATGCATCTACTGTATGCCGCAGCAAGTTGAAAAATTCATACTTTTCAAAATGCTGCATGATGATATGACAAGAACAAACCAATCAGCTGGTTAAATTCTCCACATTTTCTTTGTGCTCCAAGGATGATTGAGAGCACCAATGCCAACTCCATGGGCGCGCAAGCTCGTAAGGGTGTTGAAAAGCGATTTTTCACGTATTTTTAGCCGTGACATACTGTCTAGAGCATCCTCTCTATGTATATAATAAGCATCTAACTTATTTATTAACTTAACTTATTTATAAATTATTATTTGCTATTACGGTGTCTTTTTTAAAATTTATTTATTTAAAAAACTACAGTACACTTTGCTTATTTAGTTTGTTTAGGCATAAAAATGTAAATGTTTTAATGTTGAAAGTTGGTGTTGTTTAGGTTCATAAACAACAATTTTCAGTAAACAGTTCTATTACGTTTGCACGAACCTGCATTTTTCTGACACTTATGTCTGGTCTGTTGCTTTAAAGTAAGAATTGCATCTGATTGATCTGATCTGAACTGATCTGATTTCTACGTCTTCGGTGTTAATATACAATGTTGAAAACAATAAAGACCACTGAATAAGAAGTTTGACTCCTACTGTACAGTATACATAAAATATACTTGTGGATGAGAAAAAGTTGTGTTTACTGCTACACTGATGAACATTACCAAAGAAAATAGATCACTAGAATCAGAGGTCAACGGAATTTTGTTTGGTTTGACTTTTTCACATTTGAAGTCTCAGTGGTTTTGAATGTGGTTCTTTCGCTGGAAAGTCCCCCATCTTTGATGAGCCTTAAGAAGCTTTCATTTCTGACTGAAGTGAAAATCTTGGGGCACCAAATGAAGTGGTTATGTTAACCAATTCTCATCGCACAGAACTAATCAGCCGTTAACTTTTTCTTTTTTGTGCAAATTGTTTTGTTTGGTGAATTCTTCGATGTTTTATTTTAGGATGCACAAGATGTTTCTCAAGTATAACAACAGTGGAAAAGCAGCGCGAGGATGATGGTTAAGGAGGAATTACCTTGTGGCGGACAAAATCTGATCTGGACGAATTATTATTTTTTGATTGATAACCTTTGTGTGGGGAAAAAGTAGATAAAAGTAAAAATATATTAAGAAATATTAACTATTACAAATTGAGTAAATAATAAATTACTTTTACTTGATACCATAAGGCAACAATCTTAGAGTAAACGTAATAATATAGTACTCACGAGCATCACAAACCTGAACGTGCAGGTTTAATGTGTGAGTAATTCTGAAGAATGTTGTAGCTGTGCTCAAAGTACATCAGAATTGTTGAAATAAAATCATTAAGAAATCATGAAAGAAAATGTGATGAAATCATAGACATGAAGACATGCCTTAAAATAACTCCTATTCAACAAACTGCTTATACTGTACATTCACTTCCCTCTGTTACATTGACTTCTCTATATCTGTGTAATATAATCATTTATAATTTCATTATCTGTTGGCATACAGAAGAATACATGTTTCCTTTCAAGTATTGTTCCTCATCAAGTATTGTCTCATGTGAGATTTTTCTCACCACCTGTCACGCTCCGGGGTTGTGCGAGGCATAAATGCAGAGGATCCAGATGGTTCAGGGAAACGATATTTATTTGTATAACCAGACATATAAACATGAAAACAGGGAAATAAATGAAACAAAACACTTTATATGAAAAGGAAACTAAAACACGTATAAACAAACAAGAGACATCCACCTTCAAACTAATTGTAACAAATGCAAGACAACAAACTATAACTCAAACACAACTTATATAATGAAACTAACCATCAACTCGGATCAGGTGCGCGCCCACGCGACCCGACCGAGCCGCCAACCGGGAAATGAAGTCTAACACTGAAACTAAAAAAGAACTACACAACAAAAAACACAGGGCGCTTTGGCGCCCTCTAGAGGTTATCCCTGACACCACCATCAACACTGACTTGCTCATTATGCAACTAAACTCTATCTGCAGATTTCTGTACATCTGGTTTGTGCCAGTGTCTGTTGTTAAAATACTCAAATGCTTGGTAACCACATACCGCTCCGTCTCACCCATGCATGCAGCCATCTCCCCTAGAAAACAACATAAAGTTATGCAGGTTAAAGGAAGTAATTACAAATGAAAGGATAAAATGGTTTTTAGTTCTATAGTATTAGTTTTATAATTAGTACTAATTAATTGTAAAAGCCTCAGTGCTGCTGTCAGTCATCACTTTCAGAGTTGTGATTGGTATAAGTCCACTATGGGCTATATGTGGTGAACCCAGGTTAGGTGATAACGCTAGAAAGGTTGGATATGTGTTGGGTGGTACCTTTGCATTTACTGTAATGTTGGGCCCTTACAACTTTTTAAAATTCACTAAGAGCCAGAGACGTGCATAGATTGCAAAAGTTTGAAATGGCGAGTGGCGCAGTGGTTAAGCTCTCGCCCTATCATCCGGAGATCGCTAGTTCAATTCCTGCGTGATGTGGTAACCTCTCGCAGCCGGAGATCTAGAGAGAGCTGATTGGCCGAGCTCTCTCAGAGGGGAGGGATGAGAGGTACATAGTGCTCCCACATTAATCACGGCTCTACAGCCAATCAGGGACGTCTGTGAGCTCACGCAACAGAAGGAGCGGATAGCGCTGTCCTCCGAGTGTGTTACGCCGCCCCCAACGGTGCGCGAGCGAGCAGTTCGAAAAGATGCGGTCGGCTGGCATCACTTGGTACGGAGGAAACACATGATAGTCTTCGGCCCTCCCGGCTCAGTGGTAGTAGTAGCCTTAAAGTGGAGCCCCCTAGTGACGGGGAGGAATTGGACACGACTAAATTAGGGAGAAAATTGGGGGGAAAAAATCATCAACCTGTAACTACTTGTCATACTAAGAACAAGAAAAAACCTTGTATAGAGGCATGCTGTGGGCAAGTCCCACCCTACAGATGGAACACAGCAAACCAAATTTACGACAAATCAAATAGCTGATTTTAGATTCCAATAAAAGTAGGAAACCTGATGGTTCCAAACTGGAACAACACAAGAAAGACAGAACAACACCAGATCCCCCCCCCCCCNTTCCAGTAATACAAGTGTTGTTCAAGTCAAAACAGAAAAAAAAAAAAAAAACTTTTTTTTTACTTTAGAAGGAATTTTCCTTTTTACATTTCCCAGCGCTTTTTAATTTGACCAGGTTAATTTAGGTTGAAGCCTTTGGGACAGTAGATGTTTGTCATACTGTCTTAGAAAATGAAAAAGGATGAAAAAATAAATTAAAAGAATGAATAGTATAAAATGCCTTTTGTGCTATAACACCTAAAAGTAAAAAAAAAAAAAAAGACTTATTAAACTTAACTTTTTTCGAACATTGTTAAACTTGTATGTTAACATGCAGGCCTATGTGGTAAAAGGATGAACAAAAAAACAAGAGAAAATCAATATATTAGTATCTACATGCACTTGGCCCACACCAAACACCAACCAGACTTTCTAGCTTGTGGAATGAATAGACTGTTTCCTGCCACACCTGTCTTAAAATCTCTGCCTAGCTGACGGTCCTGCCTACCAATGGGTAGATGAGTGGTGCCTAAATGCAAAGGCTCTGTACCACCCACCACCAGTGGCGCTGCTTTCCTTAAAGTTAGGCAGAGAAGAATGCTACTTTAACATGTAATTATTTAAGATTATAATTATTTATTTTAATAATGAAATAAAGTAATTTAGTCACAATATTCTACTGTTTTTCTTAATAGAATTTATTTGCAATTAAAAAAAATCTAAACTGTGTTGGTGCACGCGGGGCGCCAGACAAACGAGTGTCTATGTAGCACGTCAATTTTTGAAAAGCATGTGACTTGATGCTGAGCTCTGATTGGATCTTTTCAAATCAACCTTGGGGCGCAGCGATGTGCGCCCCGAACCCTCCCACTTTTGTTCTTATCGAACCAATATTGTTTAAATATTTTGGGCTCATGTGATTGAACCATTTTCAACAAGTCTTTTCCAGCACTTCTTACGGCAAGCGGAGCTGCTGACTGGATGTGATGTGAGTCAGGAATTTATTTTATACTAGTAATAATGATGTGCAATCACCTGATAAATGGCTATTTACAGGCGAGCATTAAAAGTTTAATTTTAATTTTGTTTGCACCCCACCCAAATTTTTTTTTGCACCAGCTGCCACTGTCCACCACATATCTAAACTTTATAGTGTTAACTTGCTAAAGTAACCGTTGTTGATGGAAAGAGTTTGTAGAATTAGTTGGAAGGTTAAAGGTAAAAATAAGCTGATCAGCTTTAATGTTTTTTAATGAGTGGTGCAGAATATACATAGAATATTTTCTATTTGTTTTGAGACTTGTTTTGTGTCCTTCAATGTATGAAACATAAAGATAAGTATTTTGTTATTATTATTATTATTATTATTATTATTATTATGGAATAGTAAATAGATTGTAGATATTATAGAATAGTAAAGTATTCTGCAGGTTTTCTATATATTCTTTTCAAGAGATTGTGCATGTGTCATCCTGGAGGAAGGAAACACCATATCCTGAGGAACCAAAACAGATGTGCTATGGGTGTAACTCTGACCTAGTGTCACAATTCCATTGGTCAATCTCTTCTAGATGTATTACATTTTTATTTTTATTTTTTTGTATTTTTTTTTTAGAAACCTTATCCATGTGGTTGTCAGTTCATAACATAACAGGATGGCTGTATTTGTTTTATGATTTTTCCTTAGGCATGTTTTGCTCTGGGTCCTTATCAGTTCTCATGGTCCCATGTGCTTATTTTCCTGCCTATCTTTCATTTTGAAGATTTTTTTTATATTTGGTAATTGTAAATTTATTGATACTTTGACCATTAACTGACTTCTCAACCATTTGGATGATGCCCATACTATACTGATTTTTGTTATTATTACCTAAAGGAAATAAAAATAATAATAAATAAATAAAAAGCAAAGTAAACATTTTCTTAGTGAGGAATGTTAAAGGCTTGTGAGGAAGTTGCAAATAAAAATTTTCTCTGATCATGGGAATTAATTTTGTTTTAAAAACTATTTTAAGGTTGACTAACATGGTCACTGTATAACAAAGTGCTCTCTATTAAATGTATTACTGTTTTCACAGGGTAGGCTTTGATTCTGTATTCTACATTGCTGTTAAGGCAATGCCTTTGTGTGTATTTTAATGTTTGAAAGTGCTGTGTGCATTTGTACCGTGAGCAGCTACTGAGAAAGCGGGGGAGGGCTGTGGTCTGCAGAATAGCGAGAGTTGGCAGCATAATGAGGGGCACGTAAGAGGGGTAGCTCAGTAAGTATTGACATCAAAGTAGTGCTGTGGATGGGAGATGCTTGTTATCGCCCGTAGTGAAGTGGACCCGGCTGTAGCACCCTGGAATGAGACCCACCTGTACAGACTGCAATGCCAGATCAAGTCATGACAAACTGTCACACCCATTAATGTGTGAGTATCTCTTGACGAACTACAGTGCAGGGTCTGGGCAGTTGTGTCAGTGTGTGTGGGTGTGGTCTACGACTGCTACCTTAAGGATATTGATTCCTCTGTGTCTCCATGTGCCAAAATTGCTGTGATGTGGCGTTTCCCAGGAGCTGCACCGAGGGAACTGTGCACCTCTCGAGGTGGTGTGGAAGACGCATTTTTTCCACTTCACCTTTTCCCCTAGTGTATTATCTCATGGGGAGGCCTTTTAATGTCTAGTGACTGGTAAAGAGTAATTTTTTAAAATTGTGTTTGTTCGCGTAATCAGCAAACTACATCCAATGTATATCAACTTGATTATTTTAATTTAACCTTCACACCACACTGGGCTTTCCAAATATATTTCTCCTTATACTAACTAGATTGATAAACATGGAAATAATCTGGAAATAATGTGTAGAAAGAGAGATCAGGGGCTCCGAGTGGCGTAGTGGTAAAGTGCTCACCCTATCATCTGGAGATCAGTACAGTGCATCCCTGTCAACTATTGCCTCATAATCCTTTATGTTAAATGCTGCTATGAGTGTTCTCCTGTGGCTTCATTTTCTTCTCAAATGCTTGACATTAAACAAAGTGCCATGCCTTGTTCCATTGCTCATTTGACTGAAGTGACTATTGGTCCTTGTGAATATAACTGGATTATCATGACAGACATGTAAAAAAAAAAAAAAAGCAGTTTAAACATAATACAATTGGCCTGTTTATAGCCAATATCTTATTATAATGTGCTACTGAGTGAACCTGTTTGAGATGATGACAGGGCAAAATTCCTGGTCCAAGTTCTCCAAATCCTAAAAATATAGAGCAAAGGTGTTTGGGTTAATACATGATGCAATGAAGCAGGCTTCCATATTTAAATAGATAATTAACATCTCAGTTTCCATGACAAAGCTTGGCGGAACAACTATTAAATATCACATGTGTAACCCTTTAATATTCTGCTCAACTGTTTGGTAGAGCACATTTAACTTATCATATTTAATTGAAAAATCTAAAAATCCACTAAGTGTCACTGCTTTTCAACTGTGTCATAGCATTCCACCAGAAATTAACAGGATCTACAGTAACAATACCTTAAAACATTTCTGCTCTTGCAACACCCCCCCCCCTTTCTTAATTTGAACCATTTGGAAGAGGAATAAAAACAGGAGTCTGTTAAATTTTTTCAAAATCTTTTAATCTGAATCTGAAGGCAGCTGTGCAGTGAGCCTTCAGTTCATCATTTTGCCTAGGTTGTGCTGAAAAGACAAATGCTACTGTAGGTCACTCTATACTGCACAATCCTGAGCCCCTATATACAGTATGTCCTATTTATCCCTCATAAAATATTTTTTTATTGCTGTGACTTTGCAGCATCTGTGCTCTTCATTAGCAACTTTACTAACTGTAACAGAATTAATAATAAAAAAAAGCTCCTAGGCTGATTTACCTCAAGTGAAATGTTGAGTCAGCTGAAAAACACTGATGTCCCAAGAAATAGCTGGTTTTTCCCTCATTGCGCAAGCACGGTTCGTACTACAGAAATACTCTTAATGCAGCTTTGGCTTTGAGAGAATTTAGTGAAGTTCACCCTGTAGACGTTTCAAAATAAACTCAGCTCAGAGTGGTGAAGTAACACGGCAGAGTGGCATCACCAACTAGCAGTTTAGCTACTGTATGTAACTGCAGCATGAAACAGACACACAAGTATAAAAGCTCACAACTCTGTAGGCCCTGCATTGGCATGACGCAGAAGCACAAAGATGTCTGCTCAAACAGATACTGGATAGGAGCCTCCAGTAGTGGGTCGACATAAATTTGACCAAACTCAGGGATTTGATAAACTGGCGCACTACAGATCAGAAGTGTTGACAATGCTTGTTATACTTGCTGCTATGAGGCCAATGTTGGCAATACGTGTTGTGCTGTCTGAGGCAGAACTGGCTAGTCACAATGCAAAATAAAACAAAGAAATAATAATTGAAAAAAAATTTTATATGCATAAACATATTTAAATTAAGGGCTGTATTGGTCATGTTTGGGGTAGCTCAGTGGTCAAGGCATTGGATAACTAATTATAAAGTCCTAGGTTGAGCCTCCATTAACTTAAGCACATCTTCTGGCCTCCTAAACACAGTATGACTCTAAAACAATTCCTGCTATTTAATATTATTGAAATGAGGACGGGTCCAATGTTGAGTCAAGGTTTCTTCCTATTGCCGTCTCAGGGAGTTTTGCCTTGCCACCGTCACCCTCGGTTTGCTCGTCAGGGACAATCTGGTCATTTTGATTCATCCATATTTTCTCACATTCTCATTCATACACATTTCCATATTTTTTTAATTTATTTATAAAATTGAATTGTATTTGAATCGAAACCCCAGAATACAAGAAGTTGCCACTGTCTGGCCCTTAAGCAAGGCCCTAAACACTCAGGTGCTCAGATATACAGGGTTGGTTACAGACGTTTGGTTAAGTAAATAAAAACAATCCATTTGCTCATTCATCTTGTCAGACTATTGTCAGAGGCGGGTTACTTTTCTGTGCATTTCTTGCATAATGAGATAAGAATGTAAGTTGCTCTGGATAAATAAAGCATTTAAGAAGAACAAAAATAAATAATGGTAAGAATTTGTATGATTAGTTTAAATGGATTAAATAGAATTAAATATATTACAAATGTCATTTATTTTCATAAATTTTTTTAATGTAATGTCATTTTAATATTAATAAGTAAAAGTCAAGTCAAGTAGGCTTTTATTGTCATTCCCAGGGGCGGATCTACCGGGGTGGCACGGGGTGGCCATTTGCCACCCCAGCACTAGTGTCCTAGTGTTCTAAAAATAAGAGTTTTTTAATTTATCTGAAATTCCAATCCAGATATCAGGTTCAAGTCAATCACACATCAGCCTTTATTTTATTTTTCTAGGACAATGTAAAAATGTGCACCCTGGTGTATACACCGAATAAGAATAGCGTTCCTTGAATCCACAAAAACCATGCAAGGATGCTTGCTTCAGTGCTGCCATCCCTCATAATTTTAATGCCATCCCCTTGCCACCCCATGAATAATTTTCTAGATCCGCCCCTGGTCATTCCAACCATATACAGTTAGTACACAGGGAAACGAAACAACGTTACTCCAGGACCAAGGTGCTACTGTACATACATACAACAACATAAATTAACAACACAACATAAATTAACAACACACTTTACCGAAACCAGCTAGCTAACTAAGGGATCTAATTAGCTGACTGGCTCAGATATGACAGATTTACAAATCAAATTCTATACAAAAAAAGCAACATAAGAGACAACAAAGTGCACATGCAAATGTGCAAACAAAGAGCTACATGACAAACACAACAATGTAACACGTTACAGTACTTTTTTTTCTGATGAAGTGAGTTGAGGTAATGGGAAGAGCAGCAGTAAACAGTTGACATTGTGACAAAGATATTGTGTGCAAATAGCGAGTGAAATACATTTTGGTAGGTAGGTATGAACAAATGAAGATGGTTGTAGATCAGTGTGATTGTGCATGTGTGTGTTTATCAGTTAAGTCCAGATGGATGGCTTGTGGGTAAAAGCTGTTACATAGTCTGGATGTGAGTGCCCGAATGCTTTGATGGCAGGGGAGTGAAGAGTGTGTGTGATGGATGTGTCCAGTCAGCCACAATGCTGGTGGCTTTGCGGATGGAGCGTGTGATGTATATGTCTTCGATAGAGGGTAGAGAGACCCCGATGATCTTCTCAGCTGTCCTCACTATCTGCTGTAAGGTCTTGCGGTCTGACATGGTACAATTCCCACACCAGACAGTGATGCAGATGCTCAGGATGCTCTCGATGGTTCCTCTATAGAAGGTGGTGAGGATTGGTGGTGGAAGCTGTGCCTTTCTCAGCCTTCTCAAGAAGAAAAGACGTTGTTGGGCTGGTGTTGAGGGACCAGGTGAGGTTCTCCTCCAGGTGGACGCCCAGGAATTTTGTTCACTTGACGATCTCCACAGAAGAGCCGCCGATGCTGAGCGGAGAGTGATCGCCCCGAGTCCTCCTGAAGTCAACAACCGTCTCTTTTGTCTTATTGACGTTCAGAGACAGGTTGTTGTCTTTACACCAGTCAGTTCGCCTCTGCCCTTCCTTTCTGTACGCTGATTTATCGTTCATGCTGATGACTCTAAAATATTATGATAAAAGCTACACATGGACAGAATCTTTTATTTGTTTCTTGAGTGCATGCTCGGTGCAGCTACAGTAAATAGGTTACGGTGCCAGGTGCTATTGTGATGCTCTGCAGCCATGATGCAAACTTGGGTTGTTGGTATGCATTGAGGGTAGAAAAAAAAAGTGAGATTTCTGTTCATGTCTTGTTCATATGACCACAACCACAACATAAAAGGTCTCATGGGTGATGAGAGAAGCTCTACAAGAGATCAATTATCAACTGAGAGAGGTGTGAAGAGAGTGAGAGAGAGAGAGAGAGAGAGAGAGAGAGAGAGAGAGAAGGTGTGGAGGTGTGAAAAGGCATGAGAAGCATTACTGGCAACAAGACAGCCGACCAGACAATCTTACGGACAATCTTAACACTGTCTTTAATAGATTTGATGTCTCACACTTCCCTTGACTTGAGCTCCAATACATGCTCAAAGTATCTCAGATGATCAGGTCAAACAAGGTCTGGGAAGACTCTGCCACACAAAAGTTCCAGGTCCGAATAAAGTCAACGGTGCAAGAGTCATAAAATCTTGCGATCCCCAACTTTGTAGCATTCTTAGGCACCTCTTTAGTATGAATTTCTACAGAAAGTCCCTGCCATGTGGAAGACATCATGCTTAGTACCAGGTACCATGTACCTGTGCCCTTAATGACTATAAGCCTGTGCCTCTGACATCACACGTTAAGGCGTTAGAGAGACTGAGCCTGGATACGCTCTGTCCCCTGATGCAGGCCTCTCTGAACCCTCTTCAATCTTCCAATACGCCTTTCTTGGGAGACGATGACGACATTAATACACCTGCTCCTCTCACCTCGACAAACCTGGGTCCACTTTAAGGATTATGTTCTTTGGCTTCTCCATTGCCTTCAACACCATTAGACTGTCAGGACTGGGGGAGAAACTAAAGAAGATGGAAATAGACCCTCCCTTAGTTTCCGGGATCATGGACTTACCTGACCTGCCGTCCCCAGTATGTTCGATTACAAAACTGTGTGTCCGAGACTATGATCTGCAGCACCTGTGCTCCTTAGGGGACTGTACGGCCTCCTTTTCTTTTCACCCTCTATACATTCGACTTTAAATATAACTCAAAGTCATGGCACATGCAGAAGTTCTCTGATGACTCTGTGGGAGATATTAAGGAAGATGACATCTCTGCATACAAGTCTGCGGTGGATTACTTTGTCTTGTGGTGTGAGCATAATCACCTACAACTCAACATCAGGAGCTGGTGGTACAGTAGACTTCAGGAGAAGTAAGATAAGACCCCTCAGACTCCTATATCTGTCCAGGGGGAGACAGTGGACATGGTCTCAGAATACAAATATCTGGCAGAGTTTAACTTCTGCGACACCATTCTACGGATGTTCTGTGAATCAGTTGTGGCGAGTGTCATTGTTTATTTGTGGGTAGTCACTGTCTGTTATAATATAATATTACAGTAGAACAATACTGTACTTGTTCCCTTACTGTCTGCATACAGCATTACATTAATAAAATACTTGATTCCACAGGCATTTACCCACACTATTGGGCCTTACCACTCTTCACAAGCAATATTGTTAACTGTTATATTTGTGCAATGCTCTTTCCTTTTCCCTTTTCCCTTCAAAGTGCAATATATGCGAACTCAGTCAAGACCCACTTTCGTGCCTTCCTATTAGTGCAATACAGAATGTACTGTTTTTAAATAGGTTTTTAATTTTCATCTTCTCCTCCCCTTTTTCCCAATTCCACTTGTCTACTTTATTACTCTTTCATTACTCTTTTGAAACAACAAAAAGCAACAGTAACCAAGACAAAGGAATTTCTCTCTGGGTTTAATAAACCTCTTTGAATCTTGAAGATTTAAAAAGCCATACAGAACTTATCCATTTTGTATCACAAAAAGACTTTCGACTTCTTACATAATGCTGTTTCTCAGCTTCTGCTCAGATTTTAACCCCTTCCTCTGACCCCAACCATCACTAACTACAGGACGACATCACCTACCTGTGACAGAGACGGCTCCCTTCCACATGCGCTGAACAACTTCTACGCACGGTTCGACATGCAGAACGACGTGACGGCGAGGAAGACCACCCCTCCGCCGAACGACCAGGTGCTGTGTCTCACCACGGCTGATGTGAGGGAAAACTCTATGCAGAGTCAACCCACGTAAAGTTGCTGGACCAGACAACATCCCAGGCAGAGTGCTCAGAGAATGTGCAGAACAGCTGGCAGATGTTCTCACCGACATCTTCAACATCTCTCTGAGCAGCGCCGTCGTTCCCACATGCTTTAAATCTACCACCATCGTCCCCGTGCCGAAGAAGTCTTGAGTGTCCTGTCTCAATGACTACCGTCCTGTTGCACTCACACCCATCATCATGAAGTGCTTCGAGCGGCTCGTCATGAGACACATCCCTGTGGCCCTGCTGCGCCCCTCAATGGACCCCCTGCAGTTCGCGTATCGTCCAAACCGTTCAACGGACGACGCCATCTCCACCACCTCAAGCAGTGCGGATCGGGAGCTACACCTCCAGCACCACCACACTGAGTACTGGGGCCCTCCAGGGCTGTGTGCTCAGCCCCCTGCTGTTCACACTGCTGACTCATGATTGTGTAGCGACACACAGCTCCAATCATATCATCAAGTTCGCTGATGACACGACCGTGGTGGGTCTCATCAGCAAGAACGATGAGTCGGCGTACAGAGAGGAAGTGCAGAGGCTAACGGACTGGTGTAAAGACAACAACCTGGCTCTGAACGTTGAAAAGACAAAAGAGATGGTTGTTGACTTAAGGAGGACTCGGAGCGATCACTCTCCGCTCAGCATCGACGGCTCTTCTGTGGAGATCGTCAAGAGTACGAAATTCCTGGGTGTCCACCTGGAGGAGAACCTCACCTGGTCCCTCAACACCAGCTCTCTGCATAAGAAAGCCCAACAACGTCTTTTCTTACTGAGAAGGCTGAGAAAGACACAGCTTCCACCACCAATCCTCACCTTCTATAGAGGAACCATCGAGAGCATCCTGAGCAGCTGCATCACTGTCTGGTTTGGGAATTGTACCATGTCAGACCGCAAGTCCCTACAGCGGATAGTGAGGAGAGTGAGCTGAGAAGATCATCGAGGTCTCTCTCCCTCTATCGAAGACATTTACACCACACGCTGCATCCGCAAAGCCACCAGCATTGTGGCGGACCGGACACACCCACCACACACACTCTTCACCCTCCTGCCATCTGGAAAAAGGTACCGAAGCATTTGGGCACTCACATCCAGACTACAGTATGTAACAGTTTTTACCCACAAGCCATCCGACTCCTTAACACAAAGAGACTTGACTGACACACACACACACACACAAAATCACTCAGACGAACTAAATAACATCTGGACTGAACTGATAAACACACATGCACAATCACACTGATATACATCCATCTCAATCTGCTCATACCTACCTGTGCTGCTCTTTGCAATTTTTTGCACAATATTTATTTGACTGCTATTTGCACACAATACTCTTGTCAAAATGTAAACTGTTTACCGCTGCTCTTCCCACTACCTCAAATTCATACTTCATCAAAAAAAGGACTGTTATGTGTTACATTGTTGTGTCTGTCATGTACCTCTTTGTTTGCACATTTGCACGTGCACTTTGTCTATTGTATATTTTTTGGATAGAAATTTTGACAGTTCTTTTAGATTAACTTAAAAAATTTAAAAATGTGTATTGTAAATTTATGTTGTTGCATGTATGTAGCACCCTGGTCCTGGAGGAACGTTGTTTCGTTTCACTGTATATGGTTGGAATGACAATAAGAGCCTACTTGACTTGACTTGACTTGTCACACACACACACACACACACACACACACACACACACACACACACACACACACACACACACACACAATCTCCAACCCATTCAGCACCACAGTGGAAAGAGTGAGTAATTTTCGATTCGTACAAGTCTGTAACACAAGTAGACCTTTTACCAAAGACCCAACAACACCATCATTGTTTCGGGGAAATGATGCGGCCACCAAATAATACAGATTTACTGTGAAGGAGAGATGCATCGTGGTCTGGTATGTCAGTGATCACAAGGCTCTGCAGCGAGTAGAAAAAAGGATACAAAGGATGTCTGGAAAAAAATGACCGGCTTTGTCTCGGACCCCGTTCACTCTAGCTTTAACATCTGGAGAGCGATTCCAGACCAGGTCCAGCAGACTGGAGAACAGCATTATCTTGTGGTGTGTCAAACTGCTCACACAACACATATTGTGAAATGTGACCCTCAGACCCCTCCTCTCCTCACCCCTCCCGTGGCACTTGGTACGTGATGTCAATTTGGTGACGCCACTTCAGTAATCTGTTGGGAAAGTTCCTTCGTCTAAGCTTCCGTAGACGAAGGAACGAGTCGCTTGGTCCGTCCGCTGTGCTTCGATAAGTGTTGGGGTTTTTCACAGATGATTGCTCTTTTACCAGTCTAAATTTTATTCGATAAACACACACACATATATAGTAGTTACACACCCTCCTGTGCGGGCAAAGCACAGGACAGGAGACTTATCAAGGACAGAAATGAGTAACTATTATGAGAGTTTGCTATGCAGTTTACCAAAATAAAAAGCTGAGAAGGCCGAAGAAAAACTAAAGAAAGCCGGAGTACTCTTGACTTCTTGACGCCGTTCTCGTCCTCGCACACAACAAATATCCTTATCACATGAGGACAGAGACAGAGTGCCCCGACCAACAAAAAATATCACGAATAACCAAGAGATCCTGGATGTCAGCAATGTTCCCTTATGATGAGTAATAAGTGATTAAAATAAGATTAAATGGAACAAGAGAMRGTGKYGTAATTCAAGACATCTTTAAACAAATAATAATTCAGAAGGAGATTGAAGTGCATGACTAAATCTGGTTTGAAATGATTCAATACAGTAGAGCACAGTATAATGTAGTATATACTTATATATCATTTTTCCCTTACAATAAGATTACTGACGCCAGGAGAGACGCGGTCAAACACACATGAACATGTACGTCTGCTACTGCAAAGAACATACAGTACACCATTTGAACACTTCTTGGTGAAACCCTGAAGAACAAAGAGTGAAAGTTGTGCAAATGTCCATCCGGAGACGAGACGAAGCGTTATGTTATACTATCTATTCTCTCTCTTCTCTGGGACTTATCTGACGTGCCTCAACAATACATTTCTACACTGATTACATGTTTCTCATCACTGCACTTTTAACATACAGACCAGTTTTCAGCAGTTGACAGAAATTAGGAAACTTATTACCCCCCCCCCATTCTTTCCACGCCCCCTCCCTCCTTCCAAAACCCGACAGATGGAAAATGTCAGTAAAGCACTGCAGTCTGACCTTGGGATGAACTTTTCAAAGAACATGATTTGTTTCATAGCACACCATGTACCAGAAAGAAAAAAAAAACCCCACTTACAGTACAAACAAGTTAATGCAAAAGAGTTGAAGATATTCAACATGGAAAATTCAGTTATGTGGGTTTTGAATTTAACCTATGCCTCCTCTTAACTACATTTTCACACGAATGATCATTTAGATAACAAAAAACGATTCACACACACAAACCTTGGCAAGATGAGAGTCGTCGGAGTCGATCTGGGACTTTTGATGTGTGGAATAACAAAAAGCACAGTCGTGACAGTAAAAACTCCCTTTATTTCTATATATAATCTCCAGCGACACGAACGCACGTACTCCAGATGTTCGCTAGTGCTTGGATACATCAAGGTAGAACGTTTTCTTGTAGTGCCTGAACCACAATCGGACCGCCTTGATCACCACACTCGTTGATGACCTCACACTGCCCACTGCACCACTTGCACGTTGCAGGAACTTGGCTGGGTTTGCGTTATTGCCAGTCCTCCCTCCAAGTGATCGCCACATGTTTGGGCCGTTGAAGACGTTCCTGAGAGGGCAGGATAAAGGTTAAAGTAGAAGTGTGTGTAAATGTTGACTGAAGGTCTTAGCACAGTTGTAAAAATGAGAATAAATACATTGGTCACCACTGGACAAGTCTACTGCAACCACTTTCACAACTTGATGGTATCCAAGCAATAAAAGTGAAACACTGCTGTACATGTTCACAATCTGTTTTGATTCAAAAACCTCTCATGTAATTGAGTTACATGTTATTATGGCATGTTAGATCAGAGTTTCAGGCGGCACGGTGGTGTAGTGGTTAGCACTGTCGCCTTGCACCGACAGTTTGCATGTTCTCCCCGTGCTTGGTGGGTTTCCTCCGGGTACTCCGGTTTCCTCCCACATTCCAAAGACATGTAGGTTAGGCTAATTGGCGTTCCCAAATTGCCCCTAGTGTGTGAATGAGTGAGTGTGTGTCTGTGCCCTGCGATGGATTGGCACCCTGTCCAGGGTGTACCCTGCCATGTGCCCCAAGTTCTCCTGGGATAGGCTCCAGGCCCCCCGTGACCCTGAATACAGGATAAAGCGGTATAGATGATGAGTGAGTGAGTGATTTACACACCACATTTCTTACCACACATGGAAAGGTAACCAGGCTTCAGCAAGTGTCTTGTTTAGATGCTTTTGCCCGAGAGCCCACATTGTTCCACTGAGTGTTTGGGTTTACACATGAGCCTGGTCTCGGACATCCTTCGAGAATTTCCTCCTTGAAAGTCATAATCCAATGTATATAGTTGCATTCATGACTTGAAATGGGATGACCGCGTTTTCCAGACACACTGACAGCTAAATCACTCCTTTAAGACAATCAAAAAACATTGAACTGTCAGGATCGATTAAGTGAGGAATAAGACATGACGGAACACTTTGGCAATTATTGTCATTTTTTCAGGAATTAATGAATAAGGCATGAGACTTTATTCATCCATTTAGAGTTACAGTTAACGTTGTGCAATGCTCAAGAGACAAGTAATAACGCTTTTAATAACTGCTCATTCACCAGACTCTTTTTGCCCCTCTTTTTTAAAAAAAAAAGATAAGGTAAATAAATGAATAAATAAATAAATAAATAACTTTAGACTAAATAAAGCATCAGGGCATCTTTGGACGAGGTTCCGACACTGAAGACATCATCTGTACAGAGTCATCATAAGCACGAACCTGTTAATTGTTGTTAGCTGTTGTATTGAACAAACGTTTATTTATGCTGCAGCGATGCTCAGACTACCTGCTTCCTGAAATGCTGGCCTCCTAGCGCCTGCTTTAATTGCTCAAGCATGAGGAAGTGGGTTAGAGCGAGGTCAGGACTGTACAGGGGATGTGGCAATAACTCCCAGCCTGTAGAGTTCCTGTCACGTGTGTGTGTGTGTGTGTGTGAGAGTGAAAGATAATGTGTACACTTCCCACTGACAGATGTGTCTCTTCTGTAAATGAACTGTTTATTTTCAAGGATCAGAACTTTTACTCGGGCTCTGAGCCACCGCGGCTGCGATCGTCTTTCATGGGTGTATGATTTCTTTTAAAACGATCCAAATGCACCATTTCGATGTTTAACTGCCGATAAAAAGTTTCATAACAACGCTGTGTTTGAAGTCTTGTGTAAATGCCAATCTTGAACGCCTCCGTGTACGTCTACAGCATGAGCTACCAGCATCACACTTGTCTGGAGTGCTGGAGGATATAGAGGGCAACACTGCCCTCTTCTGCTGCTAAAGACCTCATACTGACTCTTCTTTGTTTTCCTACCAGAGTCCTAAAAATATATTTTTTAAAACATGTATAGACCTTGGATGGTAGCAACAAAAGAACATAGGTTAATAACATAGAAAAAAGAGGATGTTCATAACAGAATGATGCAAACATGCATTTTTCATAACAATCATTACTATTATAGTAAATGATAGTAAATCAATGACTGTGTATTTAAAGTAAATAGTATTTACTCATAGTATAATTATAGTATAATAGGGTCCTCAAGGGTCCAGGTCCGATTTCCACCTCTAGGTCTGTGTGCGTGGAGTTTGCATGTTCAACCCGTGCTTGTTGGGTTTCCTCTGGGTACTTTGGTTTCATCCCACAATCCAAAGATTAGGCTAATTGGCTAATTGGCGTTCCCAAATTGCTTGTAGTGTGTGAATGTTGACTGAAGGTCTTGGCACAGTTGTAAAAATGAGAATAAATACACTGGTCACCACTGGCCTCCAAGGCTCCCTAGTTGGACTACAAAGGGTCCTAGATGGATGGATCGAGAATAATAATAATAATAATAATAATAATAATAATAATAATACCTTATTTCTTATAAAATTTCTGATTTGCCAGGAAGTGTTGTTTATTCATTTTAGGTGATGTGCTCATTTTCAATAGTAACAACATACATTACATCTTTCTATTAGGAGATTTTATAGAACATTTTTGGAAGCCGATTCCAGTCATTGTATCAGTCAGAGTTAAAGCTGCAATTTTAAGGTTTTCGGAAAAAGAACGTCTTCAGAATAGCAGCTGCATTTTCAAGAGAGAAAAAAAGAAGACTGGTAAGTGACTCACTGCTCAGAGGAACTTTTTATTGGAGAACATTTCTCTGGAATCAAACATTCTATAAGCAGTGTTCCATCCATCCATCCATCCATCCATCCATCTGTTCATCCAGGAACATCTGTAGTCTAACTAGGGACCATGAAGGTCAATGGTGACCATTGCATTTATTCCCATTTTTCCTAACTGTGTTAGGGCCTCCAGTCAACATCCACACTAGTATGGACAAATTCACACACATTCACACAGTATGGACAAATTGGGAACGCCAGTTAGTCTAATCTGCATATCTTGTGACTGTGAAAGGAAACCAGAGTACCCAGGAGAAACCCACCAAAGCAAAGGAAAACAGGGAACCCAGACCCTGAAGGCGAGGTGACAGTGCTAATTGGCGTTCCCAAATTGCCGGTGGTGTGAGTGTGTCTGTGTGTCTGTGTGTGTGTGTGTGCTCTGTGATGGATTGGCACCTTGTCCAGAGTGTACAGTACCACGCCTCGTGCCCTAAGCCTCCTGGAATCGCCTCCTCGCCCCCCGTGACCTTGAATAGAGGATAAAGTGGAACTGTATAGACGATGAGTGAAAGGGTTTGTTTTGTGGTATAAGCGGAATTAAATCACTTCCAAATGTGGTGTTATAGGAAAAGGAACTGTAAGGTGATAACAGAAACCTCATATACTGAAACTGTAGCCTTATTCAGATCAGGTTAGTTTATCTGGGAGAAATCCGCAAAATATATTTTTTAATATCTTGCATTTGATCAGCTGAAAAATTACCACAACGGTTGTAGATTTTTAGTGGGTTGTATTTTCTATGGATCCATGTATTTGCATTAAGCTGACAGTTCCTTATATAACTAATGTTAAATTAATACATTAATTGTTGCAAATGATGAGCAGTATAAATGTAAATAATTAAATCATTTACTGTTTTCATTTGTCACTTTTTAATTTGAAATGGTTAAGGAAATAAGAGGCACTGTGGTGGAGTGGTTAGCACTGTAGACTTGCACTTCCAGGGTCAGGGTTTGATTCTTGCCTCAGTAATCAAGACTGAGGGTGTGCATGCTTTGTGCCCTGTCATGGGTTGGCACCCATACCCGTCTGAGTGTTATTGTCCAAGTCCCAGGTTGACTTGAACACCCCTCGTACAATTCTTATATGTGCCTAGGTGCTTCTTGTTAAAAAAAAAAAAAAGTAAATAAAGCTTTTACACAATATCCATAACAAACATGTTACAGTACCTTACAGCTTTCTAAAAATAGTAGATACATTACAGTAGGTTTCAGTCAAGTTTAAAGATTCATTCAGACTATACAAGTACACAATAAATAAGAATAAAAAGGACAAGTGATACCGTTATTGTCTCGGCCTTGCAGAAAAGTAATTCAAAAAATAATGATTTTAGAAAATTGCTTTGTGCAGCCTGTACTTTTAGTATGCTAATTAGGTCCAAGCCACTGAGATCATGTGACCTGAGAGCTCATTATAATTTTCCTCAAAACAACCATCATGAGTGGACACAGAGCCAACTCGCAAAAACAGACGCAAGCTTTTTACAGAATCTGCCAAAAAATGATCTTCACTTGTTTTGGGTTTCGACATGTTGTTTGTTTTGACACCTTGTCACATGACCGTTGCATTTGCATACTCATTACTATTCATCAGCATGCCAAAGATGGGCGTGTACTGTACACAGGATCAGCCTTGTTCAATTATTTCAAAGTTTATACAACACATTGTATTTGCTATAGTGACTTTATTATTATTATTATTATTATTATTATTATTATTATTATTATTATTAT
>QMIH01001040.1:186624-198834 GCA_003987875.1 Clarias batrachus
TTTTTTCTGTTTCAATGTTCTACAGATATTTTCCAGCGTGGTTAAACTATTTTGCTGAAATAATCATGTTTGGAAAGCAGAATAATATATATTAGACTGGTTTTTAATAAAGCACAGACACATAGACAAACATTGAAACGTCTGTGTTCTATTATTTTGTAAAAATGCCATCAAGTGTACACTGTAGTTACATGACATATGAGATCAGAGAGACCTGTGGTTTTCTTCTGTCACTGTGGGGAAAAATAGCTCACTTTCCCACACAGGGAGCTGGACCACCTATGATGATGGCATCATCATGATTCAAGCTCGTGATGTCCTGATGATAGTGCCAATTGTATGACACAGGACTTAGTCAACATCTCAGGTGCATTCATTCATTTAACATGTACCCTTTTCATTGTTTTTTCCCTATTTTCCTTTTCTTTAACAAATGGCCATAAAATATAGCTTTAAATATTGCTTATTAGTACACACTCCAGGATTTTTCATTATTCAGAAGAAAAAAAAAAGTTTATTTTAAAAACCTACCAGCTGCTGAAGCACTAGGTGGAGGTGGTCAAACTGGCAGACCGTCCTTGCCAGCTGTTAAAAAGGAAACATCTTCTGAATGTTCGTGATTTATGTAACAACATATGTCAACCCCAGAAACACCAGGTACAGGGCAGGAGGATTCATCCTGAATGTAGTGTAGCCATCCTGCTTTCCTGCATTGTTTTTTGGAAAGCGGTTACATGGGGAGAACATACATATAGAACATGCAATACTGTTTGTTACTGTAACAATGTACATTATGTAGTAAACTGTTTGAAGGAAGGTAATTATCAGTGTTAATTAAATATACAGTGGAACCTTGGATTACATAATTCATTACGGAAGTGTGCTCGTAAAGCAAAGCGAATTTCTCCATAAGAAAGAATGAAAACTCAAATTATTCATTCAACAACCCCAAACAAAAACAACAGTCACTTGAGCTCTGGATCAAACGCAGGACCCTGGACCTGTGAGGAAACGCCACCCATTGAGCTAAAATGAGTCCCAACATGCTGCACAATGATTCAACCAACATGCTACCTAAAATGGTCTACACCATGTGGTAAGAAGAAGAAGATTTAAAAAACATTTTCCAAGGTATCTGTAGTTGCAATTCAGAAGACATTCTTTCTTAAATAAGATTAATCTCATTCTCAAATAACACATCATGATCTCAAGCAAGGGCGTGGGGTTTCAATTCTGATGAATTCCTTACACATTAACTCATAAGAGGTGACATGATGGAAGGTAGAGATGTTCTCTGGAGTCATGGTGGCCTAGCCTATCCTAGGAGCACAACGAGGCAGGTATATTCAATTCCTCATCAATCCTATATATAGGCTTATGCATGGCCTGGAGCCTATCCTTGGAAACTTGGGGCAAAAAGCGGGGTACACCCTGGACAGGGTGCCAATCCATCTCAGGGCACACACATACACACATTATCCTAATCTTCATTTCTTTCCACTGTGGGACAAAACTGCACTACCCAAAAGGAAACTAACCAAGCATGGAGAGAACATGCAAACTCTATGCACATAGAACCTGAATCCGTCAAACCCAGAACCTGGAGATGCAAGGCAACAGTACTAACCACTAAGCCAGCGTGCTTAACCAATTCAAACCAATTAAAATGTATTTATATTGTGCTTAATAGTCATTATCCATTATACTCTGGATGTGATGCCAGTTCTCCACAGCACAGTGCATTCATTCATTCATACACTATGCATGTATTCAACCCTAATGAGATTTGGTGAAGCACTGGTATGAGCTTGGGATGCTGGAGGAAACAGGAGAACCCGAGAAAACCCATACGTATGCTGGGAGGTCATGCATAAAATCTCCACCCGGACAGTAACCTGAGCTTGTTACTATACTGTAGGTAGCAGTTAGGCAGGAGTGCTACCCACTGCACAATGCTGATCTTTTATTAATTACTATCGCACCACAATAAATGCACTGTAACATCCAGATTGAAACTATTTGACTGTCACGTCAGGCATCACAGTGCCTCAGGTAGTCGCAAGAAAAAAACGTTTCTCAAATGAAGTAAAGCATTACTCATGCAGTGTAGCCATATTTAGTTTGCTTATGAAGCCTGCTGTGCTGTTAAGAGCCGGTGGGTGTCTGGCTGTTACTCAGATGGCTGTCAGAAGGCAGCGGCACCTGCATTAGTCACTGGAGGGTGATGAATGAGCATTCTTACTTCCACTGAGATGGCTTTGGCTTGGCCCTGAGACCCCAAACACAGCATGAAAGGGAACCCTTCACTAAAGCACTGACACGATTTAATGCACAGTTTGCATCTGCTTTTTGTACGGAGGATGCTGTTGATGTTCTGTAGTTACGGGTTTGGTTAAATGTTTATTTTGGCTGATAGATGAGCAATCTGTCTGTTTATGAAATAGTACTGCTATTTTTTTTTTTATCATTTGTGTCTGTGCTGTATGACTCCTGTCATGGTTATAGCTTTTTATAGCGTTATGTGTGTTTATGTGTGTATGAGTGTACATTTTTGTGGTTTCTGTGAATGTGAAACATTAGATTTTTTTTTCCCTACATGATATCAAGCTGACATGTTTTACAGAGAAGTTTTATTTACACCTATCATTTCACCCATCATGTGGGAGGCATTTATGTTCTGTGCTTCCTCTTACTGACATTTGCTGTTTGTAATAGCACACGTTTTAAGTGTATAACCAGGAATTAAGTATAATTGTGTATAATATATATGTATAATTAATTAGTTATAATTAAGTACGATGCATAATTAAGTAGGCTGTATTTTTATAGGGTAAAGTAACAAGGATGTACACTCTCTCACTTTTCACTCATCGTCTATACAGCTTTATCCTGTACAGGGTCTAGTATAATAGGCCTGGAGCCAATCCCAAGAGACGGAGTACACCCTGGATGGGGTGCCAACCATTGCAGGGCACACACAGACAAACATGTGCTAACACTCTTATTCACACACTACAAGCAATTTGGGAACGCCAATTAGCTGAATCTGCATGTCTTTGGACTGTGGGAGGAAACCGGAGTACTTGCAGGAAACCCACCAAGCAATGGGGAGAACATGCAAACTCCATGCACACAGAGACGGGAATCGAACTCTCGACCCTGGACTTGCAAGGTGACAGTGCACTTAAACGATTCAGATCATCCAACAAGTTTTTATGCTACACATACAGTAAATAACCCAAGTAAACCCAAGAAAATGCAGTTTTTATATCATGATTTCATTTATTAAGGGAAAAAGCTGACCAAACCTACCTGGCCTTATGTGAAAAGGTAATCGCATCTAAACCTAAAAACTGGTTGTGCCACCATTTGCAGCAACAACTGCAATCAAGCATTTGTGATAACTGGCAATGGCATCGCTTTCACATCGCTGTGGAGGAATTTTGTCCCACTCTTCTTTGCAGAATTGTCTTAATTCAACCACATTTGGAGAGTTTTCAAGCATGAATGGTTCCAAGTTTTCTCCATTTGTGGATAATTGCCCTCACCATGGTTCGCTGGAGTCCCAAAGCCTTAGAAATGGCTTTCAAACCCTTTCCAGACTGATACATGGCAATTACTTTGTTTCTCATCTATTTTTTGAATTAGATCACATCATGAGATTGTGCTTCACGTACAGTACCTTGCTTGGCAAGATTTTTTTTTAATGTGGTAAATCACAGTTCATTCATGATTTAGCAAGGTTTATGGGGGCAATTACTTTTTCACATAGCGTCAGGGATAACACCTAGAGGACACCTTGCGGCCAAAGACTTTTGAGGTTTATTTTGTGTTTTGTTACTTTTGAACTTAATTTCCCAGAATGCACCTCAGTCAGGTGATGAGGTCTCTTACCTGAACCGAGGTGACTGGTTAATTAGTGTGGCTATAAGAAGCCAGGACTTTCAGTTACCTTTGTTTGGTTAAACTGCTGTTCTGTTGGATTACAGTATACTTGTGTCATGCTAGTTAGTCTGTTAGTTCGTTTCATGTTTGTTTAATTCAGTTCATAGTTCTTTGATTAGTTGGTATAGACTCTTGTTTAATTTGTTTTCATGATAAGTCAGTTTGTTTGTTTTATTTCTTTATTATTAAAAACATCTGTCAAAAGTCTTTACCTCTGTATTTATGCCTCGCCTACACCACCACCGCAAACGTGACACATTCTGTAGGGCCAGGTAGGTTTTTTTCCTCTTAATAAGTAAAATAATAATTTAAAAATATACAAAACAAGAAGAAGAAAAAAATCAGGAGGGGGCCAAAACTTTTTCACAGGACTGTAATTGATTGCAAAAAAGTCAATTTTCTTGCAATCAATTGCCATTGCAATCAATTTCTCTGGCAATTTTTAACAAATTACAAAAACCTTAACATTTTATTCAACTGTACTATGCTGTACTCAAGTGCTTGAGCTCAAGAGCCAGGGCTCTCTCAGTGTCAAGCTTAGGACGGAATTCCTGGTGCAACTGACTGACGGAGCATAAAGAGTTAAACATCTGCCCTCAAACCTCTCTGGCATCAAATATGTCGTGTGCCAGTGTTGACTTTCATAAGCGCTTTTTCAGATGCAAGATAAACACATGTAATTTCCTTTATAATGCCTATAATTAGAGAAGGGCTCTGATTAGAAGCATCACGATGTGAAAGATGAGCCTGTTCGACTTGCCAAGTGGAAGCACTTGTGGATTATATTACAGCTGAAAAACAAATTGGATGTATCTCTGAAAGATTGGCTCCTTTTGTGCGCGTGTTATTTAATACACCTTGGGGCATCTTTCAGTAATCATTTCTTAGTCCCTTTTAAGTGTGATTAAATTAGCTAAGAATAATGAACTATGTGGAATCTGCAATTCCTCAAGCAAATCGAGAATACAAAAGCTTTTCATTGACTGTACTGCTTGAGCCATAACATTAAAACCACCTTGAGGAAGTCCCCTATTGAGTCATTAAAACATGTATGGCTCTGACTCTGACAAGATGTCTGAAGGTACTGTTTGCTGTGGTATGTGGCACCAACACGTTAGCACCAGATCATACTGTATATGTTCTATAAGTTGTGATGTGTGGGCTCGATGGATCAGACTTGTTTGTCCAGCACATTCCACGGATGAACATTTACTTGATTGAGATCTTGTTGGCCGAATTAACACCGCAAACTCTTTGCACGTCCCTCAAAGCGTTCCCAAATTCTTTTTTTTGCACTATGCCATGGTGAGTTATTCTGATGAAATAAGCTACTGTCATTAAGGAATACTGGTTCAATGAAGGGTTGTCCTTGGTCTGCTACGATGTTTAGGTGCTATGTTTCAAAGAAACATCCATGTGAATGCCAGGACATGGTTTCCCAGGATAACCTGTTGTTTTGGAGATGCTCTGACCAATAAGCCCTTAACAGCATTGCTCATATACTTTCACAAGTCTATTTGTGGTGAATTTGAACTGATTGTTCACCTGCTACCTTCTGTAACATAGTGTATCCCACCCCTTGACAGGTGCCATTGTAAGGGGTTAATCAATGTTATTCACTTCACTTATCAGTGACCGTCTGATCTCTGTTTCTCACTGACCGAGATTGAATCCAGTACAGTGGAAGATAATAATGTCTATAAATAACAATGTCTAGCCTGCTATCGAGGAAAGTACTGTACATCTCTCTCTCTAAACGCTTCTCACCCAACTCCTGGCTAAGCTCATTGCGTAACTTTTACTCCGAGCAAGACCATCATGATTTGATTTGAGTTTTTTTTCATTTCACTTTTGCACTGAGTGATCACTGCCAGCCTTCGCCATATGATTTAATCGTCATCTCCTGGGTCAAATGGCTTCATAATGACATTTTCTCCATTTTCCATTCCATTTTACTGAATGTTTTTGAATACGACCGTTGTCGTAAAATATCTGCTTTGATTTCTGAAATTATTTTCATGTACCTTATACTGGAAATAACTTGATTTGATTGTATAGTACCATTAAAAAGTTACATCCTTTTACTTGTACAGAGAGCTCTTTTTTTTTGCCATCCTTTTCACACATACAGCGTGCGACTCCATGTTGTTCTATGTTCAATACAAACAGAATCAATATAGCCTTTTCAAAGACAATGTCGTTCACCAATGCTGTTGCAACTGCAACACAATAATACATCAAAAAATGCTCTCAGATATAAATGACCACCTTACTCCTCATGACGTTCAACTTGTCAGGAATCTTTCAAGTGCAGCAAGAAGAGCTTGTCAAATGAAGATACTTGATCAGTTGTAGATGCTCATTATATTATAGTATATTAAGGTTGTAGAGGGTCACATTTAGATTGCTTCTTTGCTTTTTTTTTGTTGTTTTTTTTGCATGGGCTGAACTGAATAATATCATCAAAATGTAGTGTATGAATTGTTATGTGCAATTTTGAATGTGTATATCATGGACAATGTATCAAAACAGATTTTGAGGATGCAATCGATTGTAATTTTAAGCACTAATGTGTTCATTGAACCTAGATTAGGTGCTCAGAACATAATTGTAAATGTTTATTTTTTTATTAGATTTTCTCCCTGATTTAGGCATATCCAATTCCCACTCGTCACTAGGGGGCCACTTTACCTACTACTATTAGCTACTACTTTCAGCCTAGCGCATTTTCTTTACCTACAGTACTTGCTTATTCACCGTTTGGGAGGGGGGAGAGGCGTAATGCACTTGGAGCACAGCACTATCCGCTCCTCCTCCTGTCTCCAGATAACAGGGCAAGCACTTTACCACTGAGCCACTCGGGGGCCCAATTTTTAATATTTAGATAATAAGGAACTCCAAATAAGTAAATAAAGAAATGTCTGGTGGTTAACATGGTTATGCATTATATACTGTATAAGGCAGTGACAAACCTAAAACAAGCTAAATGCACTACAGAGGACACCGATGACACGACCTACTAAACCAACAAAGATTTCCAAATGCACCACATAGAACCCAATTGTCAGAGTTACACACTTGTTTTATTAAAGAACCAACAACCATAACAACAAATTAAATATAATGAGCTCGCCGAGGCTGATGACTTGAAAACAAAATCGATCCATCTCTCTTTCTGAATTAATGTGGGCAATGACCCAATTATACAGGTGATCTTTGTTTGTAATAAATCCAACAGCCTGTTCTTTTATTAAAAAAAAAAAAAAAAAAGTTGATCTTTGTGGAATCACAACCAAAACAGTCTGAATTTTATCAATCTAATAAATAAAAAAAAGTCCACAGATTTCCATCCTTCAGCCACTACGCGCGAGCTAGCAAACAAAAGTCGCACATCAAACACAGCTCGCTAAATATGAAAAATCCCCAAGCTGTGAATGTAATTTTGTGAAAACACACTAACTCAACTTTTTAAAAAACAACGTGTCTGGTGAATCAATCAAGTGAAAGAAGACTCCTACTAATGATACATCAAAATCAGTTTGGTTAATCGATCTTAGTTCGTGCTATCGTGGACTTACATGGCAGAGAAAGCTTTAAGCGTTCACTAAGCACTTAAGGACCAGCAAAGAAAAAAATCTTATTGGCTGAATTTGACCTCACACACATAAAGACAGAGACTTTGCTTTGGTAAACGATTTCCTGGAATAGCAATGTTTGAAAGAAATACCGTGATGACAAGATTAAAAAATAAATCAAAAATCACTGAAGGTCTTGAAAGAGTTGCCACTGATGTAATTTAGTCTCAAGTCTTAATTCTTAGTTTTCATAGAACATAAAAAGACTTCAGACTGGAGGGCATTGTGGTTTCTGTGGTCTTCCAGTAACATGATGAGATTTGGTTTTGTCTCATTAACCTTAATAGAGAGATACACATATGCTAAGGGAAAATAATCCTTATAATAACAGAAAGGTTTGTTTAGGTCTGTTTAACTCGCTCTTTCAATAATATCTTTATGTTTCATATATTGGAGGAACTAAAACCAGTCTCAGAAAATGTTCTGTCTGTATGTCTGTCCCGATAGATTTTTGTCACAGCATCACACAAAACTGACTTGACATAATTCAATGAAACTTCGGCATTTGTAAGGTATTCGCCTGAAGTTAAACCTGTGCCATAAATAAAAACAAAATAAGATAAGATGAGATATACCTTTATTTGTTCCACAATGGGGAAATTATATTACAGCAGGAAAAAAAATGTGCAAATAGAAACTAGGGACAGAACAGTGTATAAATACAAAACGAAAAAGAAAAACAATACAACAGTTATACTTCTGAATTGCACTAGGTAATACTGAACTGTTGAAAATGGTGTTATTGCACAGTTGCTATTACACAAAAAATGTAACTTATTGTAAAAATGTTTTATTTTGATATTATAAAAAAAATTTAGTAGAAGGGACATTATGAGCATTTTTTTTTTGCCTGATTATGTCACAGCATCTAGTGCTTTTTTGGGGGATAAATATAGTGCTTTTTCTCCTTGAGGTGGGTGTGGTCAAAAGAGCCAATCAGTGTGATAGTTTACCGTGTACAGACAGATGATGCAGAAGCACCTGCATGCTAGCTAAATCCTCACAAAATATAAACAAAACTGCAAATTACAAAAAAAAATGTCAAGTACACTATGAAAAAAGTACAACTTGGTGTAAATAATACGACTGATTACATTAAGCTGATCAGATTTGCACCTCCAGAGTCCAGAGTCCAGAGAGTGTGATTCCTGGCCAGGTTTCATTCCTCATGCCCTAAGTCTTTTTCTGGTGCCCTTTTAACTATTTCTACAAACTCTTTTCCCGTCAACGACTGGTACTCACGCTGGTTGGAAAATAAAGCCTCTGGAGGGTAAGAGTCTTTACATCTGCAATAGCAAACCCCCAAGGTTTATTATTTATTCCTTAGTAAGAACTCATTGCAATCAATCTCACATTAAAGTGTGGAGCAAAAAGGCGTACATTTAAATATTAATAGGTTTGCAGTCTGTACAGAATTTAGGGAATTTACGCCTGTTTATGAGATGTGTTGCTCTTTGTTAACTCTGTGGAGTCTGAGGGATTTCTAAAGACCTGCACTTGTTAGATTTATGTAAAATGTAAGATGTAGTCTGTAATACATTTTCACTTATTTATATATGGCTTTCGAAATATGGCTGATGTAATTATGTCAGAATCAAGTGGATCTTATTTCAAAGTGGCCAAGAAAATACATTACAGTGAAAATGCATAATAAAGCAACCTCAAAGATTGTTTTTGAACACAGAACTGAGTTCTGTTCTGTTCCATTTATTAATAGCATTAACAAAATCACTGCTAAGATGGCTAGATGTTGCTAAGGCGGCGTGAATTCAGGGAACGTTAGCAGAAAATAAAAACACGCAAAGAAATGAATAGCGTACAGCTTCACATATCTGAGCTGCTTTCATACCCTACAGCTTCAGAAAAACATATGCAAATGAAAGCTGAGGAAAGTCAGGCTGCTCTTCGGAAACATCCTGTTCGGCTAAAAACCTTTGATTGCAAATATGGAATTTTACAATCACAACAAGCACACATTTGCTCCACAGATCTGCTCGCGCCGCTGATGACGGATGTTTATTCTCGTGTGGAACATCATGTTTCTCTGAAAGCCTGAGTGCTGTGCGGATTTGGACTGCATTTGTCTACGGCTGAAATACACTGGAGATTGGAGCAAGTACATCCAGTTTATGCATGCGTTCTTTGTCCATTCGTTCGCAGTGCTCTCTGTATCTGACTACACCCCCACACAATTTGATTTGAACACACACACACTCACACTCTATGTACGTACATAATCAAAAGATGTATTTAAATGTATGCCGTAATAAAGCCGTAAAATATCAACTCTTATACCACAGCACTGTTGGCCTCTAAATTCCTATTGATGATTTGTATTTATTTATTTATTTATTTATTTTAATCTGGTAAAGTTCTGGATGGCTAATAAGTTATACGATTTACTGTAGCCACTCTCCAAAAACATGTCTGTTAATGTTCCATAATTACTTAGTTCTTGATTTTCATTCCGTTTCACTCCTTTTCCAAACGCACTGTTTCAGTGTCTGTAGATTTAAATGAACTGCCCCCGAATGCCACTTTGTAGAAGTGTATTTCTCTAGCCAATCAGAACACGGATCCAGAAACGTCCATGTTCAGGCCCTTATCAAGTATTTGCCTCCTGATTTCAGGCTTTTTCGACCAGCATTTTTTATGAACAAAATAAGAAAATATATAAAATATGTGAATATGATGCAGGATTACATCATCAATACTGTAAAGAAACATCTATAAGGTAAAGAAGACTAGTTTAGCATTTACCAGTTAGCAGCTAATTGAGAGCCCTTATTAAGAGCTAAAGAGGCTAGGTTCAGTTTCTTATTTCCAGTGGTGTATGTGGCAAACTATATAAAAAATACAAAGCTAAGATTACACATAAAAAAATGTTATTCATCAAAGAAAGAAATTTTTTGCTATGGTGATGCTTTCCTGTATAGAGATATTTATTTAACATTTATGGAAGGCGAATTTTGAATGTGATCACATTAATACAGTAACTGCATGCAAAGCTGAAAAAAGCACTGCACAGACCTCAAGAAAAGCTCTGGCTATAAAAACCAATCTAGCCTTCTGGGCTATTCCAAGGAGAAAAGGCAAGGAAAACTGACTGGCTAGTCAGGGTAGGGTTCTGTCGCTCCCACAATTCAGTTCAGTTCAAATATGCTTCTGTGGCATGACCATAATAAGAAACAGTATTGCCAATGTGAGTCAGTTTATTTTAACAGAAATGGAACAAAACGTCAGTAACATTAGATTTAAGAAAATTTTAATCATAGATGGATCAAAAAAAAAAATTGGAAAGGAAAAAAAAAAGGATAAGGTCACATGAGAAAACTAAGGTCAAAATAATTTTACCTCTCTGCAAGGCCTGGAGATAGAAAAATGTTATGAATGGTTAAGGGGCAAATGCATGGATAGCTTTAATTAATTATAAATTCACTATTTGGTTGACAGCAGAAAGATAGAGAACAGGATAGAGCCAGAGAGAGAGAGAGAGAGAGAGAGAGAGCAGGATGGAAAGAGTGGAAACACAAAAACAGAGCAAGAAGAAGAAGTGCAAAGCCTACATAGGCCTAATGCCGTGCATGTTCTATTTTTTTTATTATCTTTAAAAAAAAATATGGCACAAAACTCATGTTATTTACTAGTATATCAGGGTGGGCCATTTATATGGATACACCTTAATAAAATGGGAATGGTTGGTGATATTAACGTCCTGTTTGTGGCACATTAGTATATGTGAGGGGGCAAACTTTTCAAGATGGGTGGTGACCATGGTGGCCATTTGGAAGTCGGCCATCTTGGATCCAACTTTTGTTTTTTCAACAGGAAGAGGGTCATGTGACACATGAAACTTATTGAGAATTTCACAAAAAAAACAATGGTGTGCTTGGTTTTAACATAACTTTATTCTTTCATGAGTTCTCTTTGTTCACAGCCATTGACATGTCGAAGAGGTTGACACGTGATGAGCGGATCGAAATTGTGTTGATATCTGGTGAACGCAGTAACCGGGTCATTGCAGCAGATTTCAATGCAAGACACCCTACGAGACCACACATCTCCCGTGCTACAGTTAGCAAACTGCTTGCTAAGTTTCTTGAAACTGGTTCAGTGTTGGATTTGCCAAAATGTGGACGCATGAAAACTGTCACTAATGAACAAACATCTGAGTACTGAGTGCGGCTTGTGCCACCACTTTGGGCCGTACACGCACTCATCAATGTGTTGACCATCTCTTCATTTCTCAGAATTGCAGCAACCACGTTTCTCGCCGACTCACTCATCCTTTCTAACGATGGCGCTGTGTTTCGATGACGTCATGTTTCATTCAATATATAATTAGTTTTCATTCAATATATTCAGACTTATCATTCAATATATCAGTTTTCAATCAATATATTCAGAATTCATTCAATATATATATATATATTCTCAGCACTGAGAAATATATGGCTGGAGATTACAGTAGATACCACTAGAGATACAGTATCACTGATTCAGAAATCTAGAAAATCCATTGTTAAATATGGGACAACGGCATGACTAAGCCTGTCACAGTGGGAATACACAGAACTAAGAAAGGAGCTATACTTCTGATATAACAAACTTTACATAAGAAACTATATAT
>QMIH01001040.1:198895-209085 GCA_003987875.1 Clarias batrachus
ATATTATAAAAAAGCTTCCGGCAACAAACTGTCATTTGCACTTTCTGTCAGAGAATATATCTGGCCAGTGTCTCTTGGTAGCAGGTGATAGATTTTACTGATCACAAAGAGCTTACTGGTGTGGATCTAATGATGGCGGTGGAAATGCTGCAGCTCTCTGAAACTCTCCTGGTAGTAATATTAAAGCTCCATCTCTTCTCTGTACACGTCTCAAGCTCATTGCTTAGTGAACTGTGCAGGATCTACCCCATGGGCTGAAATGCAAGATTAATGGCCAGTGCCACATGTTTACCTCCTAGCAAACCTCTAAAAGGATGCGGTTGAGTTAACTCAATTGTTAAATAAATAAAGAAAGAAAGAAAGAAATCACTTACTTGAAGCATTTCTGTCATGACTGTTTTAAGTATTTGCACAGTTATTGGTTTACACTACTGATTAAACTGCACAAGTAGAACTATTTCAAACTAAACCAATTACTTTCCTTTAGTAAGCCTGTCTGGGAAAGTGGTCGAAAGGAATGAAAAGATTGATTCATCATGACGGACTTGACTTGCCCCCGTTAAAAAAAAAAAAAAATCCACAGATTCCCACTTGCCTCTTTGACCCAAAAGCACCATCGCACCAGAAACATTCCTTATACACTACTAACAGGAGCAATTTGTTCCTACTGCACCACTGACTTGGCAGCACCCTGAGAGATTTACTTACAACTGCTCTACTCTCACTCCTTGGATTGTGATCTATTTTGATGCTTTTATATATAAAATGGCAACATACATTTAAAAAATAAACAAGCTGATGATCTTCAAGTTTATGATATATTTGCCAACCATTTTTCTAAGATGACCAAAGTAGGAAAATACGCTAAAAGGTAACTTTAATCAAAATCTAAGTATTGTATCATGAACTTGCTCATAATTTTTTTTACTGCTTTTTTGCTTTTTAAATTAAAAAAATATATATTTTTGTACTACTTTTTGTGATATCATTTTTATACAAACATAACCATTTACGCTTTTCCCTTGTATACTGTAAGGCTGCTACAAGTCCTCTGTTTGAGATGTGAAAAATAACCTGCTAGTAATAAAATAAATAGTTTACTTTGCAAAAGATGTGGCTAAAAGATAACAAATAATTAGTATTAGTTCCTTGTTTTTTGGTGTCTGTTAAACTACATGCATTTGATCCTTTTATGTGATTTCAAAATATTGAGTAAGTAGCTCTGAATCAATCAAAGTTGAATTGATGACAAAGCAAAATCAATGCTTGAAATGCCTCAAAGTAATGAAACATCACGAAAGCATTTGGATCAGGCGAATATGATCATAAAACCACATCGGCATTGATTTTCCTAGCTTTTAACACATGGTAAGAAACTACGTAGGTAAGAACGTGTATTGTTAGTAGAAAAAACAATGTGCATTATACAGTACACCTAAGGTGAAGCATTCAACCTTCTGTTAGCCTTTGCTACAAAGTATACTATTCATTGAATTTCAAGCACAAACTGTCTACTCTGGTCTGTAAACCCCTGACATGAAAGGCATTGTACTGTATATATAGTTTTATCTCAACTGCTGCCTGGAGACAGTGTATTCCTGAGATGCACAGGGAAAGAACAAAAAAATTGAGCTGAAGGCAAGTGATCAGATGATATCTACTCGATGCATCGAACACCTCTTCATTCAACCCCCAGGCTGATTGTCGGCATTTGGAATTCAAACATAAAGTACACTTTTAGTAAAGGTTTAGAATCTTTTTGACAAAAGGGGGTAACACATGAAATAAAAACTAAAACCAACATGGCCATAACCCACAGCAGTGGCTGTAGGCAAATCTATAAGGATGAGTAAATCAGACGTGCATACTGTAGGTCAGTCTGGCATTCATTAAGCATTGAACCCATTATTACACAATACACAAACCATATTATTTGTATACAGTACAAAGATTAGTGGACATCAATCAGGGGAACACTACAATGTGCAAGTTACAGCTGGACCAGTGCGGCAAACCTGTTGTCCAAGAAAATAAGTGGAACAACTATGCTAGTCCCAGCAATCTGTTGTTTTCCCACATACAGTACAGTATACGTTACATGGCCAAAACATGGTATAGGTGCTAAAAGTTTTCTCACCTACTGTAGATGAAAAAGTGAATTTTCAGATAAAATCATATAAAACCATGTTTTTAAATAATACTTCTTATTTCCTGATCCATGCTTTTCTTTTTGTTAATATGCATACATGTTTATAGTATATTTTATCAGGTAAAAAGGAATGCATTTGCTTAATACAATTTCATTCCCTTTTATGTAGTGTCTGTAACGTTTTTTAAAATTAAAATTATTCAATGATCCTAATCGTCACTCAGATGAAACTTGGCCAACTTAGATTTCACATGAAAAGACACAAATCTGAAAAAAGTGCATTATTCAAAAAGGCAAAATTGTTAAGATATTGTGACATGAATTTGACATGGTTACAGACACTACACATTATTTGCTTTTACCAAAAAAACAATTTAAGCAACATTTTTTACAGGTCGTATACTTTTAGAAGCTTACACCAATTTTGAAATATGAATAATTAGCATTTTAAATAATTGTTTGAAGTGAGACAGTATAACGCTGAAGAAATGCCATTCCTGTAGCACATATAAAATCACCCCTTCAAAACGGCTGAAGTTACCAACTTGAAATATTTAGGGAAGCAAGACTGGTGACGTCCATTGGCACACACAATTTATGCATTATACTGTATGTATTACATAAATAAATAAAAAATCAGCACCAATACTGTGTTTTGGCCAACATACTGTAATATTACTCAGGGATAGATAACACTTGGTTTACCCAGGCTCACTTACTGCAGTTTCTGCCTATCCATCTCCAACCTGCAATTGGAGGGGGAAAAAACTCCTTAGTGGGGTTAAGTAATGGGAAATGCACTGGTAGGTTTGTTTTTCAGTGAACCACTTTCACATGAGAGACTTGTGAAGGAAGCAGACAGATGAGAGATGATGTACAGTACAGTATGTCATCTCCAAGATTCAAGAACTTCATCATTAAATAAACAAGCATATCCCTTAAATAAGGAAATCCTCCAACTGGAGACCAATATAATGGCAGCACTGGGGGCCATGGACTTTAAAAATATCTAGATGCCTGTCATTTTAATTTTTAATAATAATAATAATAATAATAATAATAATAATAATAATAATAATAATATGATGATGATGATGATGATGATGATGATGAGTTTACCAGTAGACTTGGTCACAAATTAGTCTAAATATTGAAGCACCATACATAGCAGCAGAAGGTGAGTCACCAGTACAGAAATGGGGCAGACGTAAGAATCAGGCAGGTTCAGAGAATAGCTAACTGATGGGGAAAGGCATTGAGGGAACAGAAATTTTCTTAGCCTTCAAAAACAGAAGACGAGAGCAGTCCCAGATGCTTTGGGTTTTTGTTTTAGTCTCTGCAGAATCCTCATGCCTTGTTTTTTGACGCTTTCTTGTACCAGTGTAACATGCTTTTCCGTGCACTCCGTCGTGTTGGTGCAAGCTTTTATGATCGCAGGCCACTGGTGTACCATTTTAAATATTTTACACTTTGCCAGTGGAAGAATGTGTGTTCTAATATTTAATATCTCAGCCATTCCCTTGTTCCCTTATAAGATTGGACAATACCCTCTGCTGCTTCACCTTGAATGTGAAATTACAGTGAAAGTAAATATGAACGACTTTAAATATCACCTCCTTCTTGGGTGCAGTTAAAACCGGCATCTTCTTTATGTAAATGTCATGAAAGGCAGCAATAATCTGTCTACTACGATCTTTATTCTCACTAAATATACAAACTAGTGCAATCAAACTAATTAAGAAAATGACCTCTGTCATTTTAATGCCCACAAAACTGATCAGCCTTCGACTCCAACTCCTATTTTAATCAGTTTAAGCAATGTTTACATTGAGGTGCATATATAGTACAGACCAAAAGTTTGGACACCCCTTCTCATTCAGCGAGTTTTCTTTCTTGTGTTCTTTAGCCCAAACGCGTCTCTTCTGCTTGTTATCTGTCCTTAGCAGTGGTTTCCTAGCAGATATTCTAGCATGAAGGCCTGATTCACACAGTCTCCTCTTAACAGTTGTTCTAGAGATGTGTCTGCTGCTAGAACTCTGTGTGGCATTGACCTGCTCTCTGATCTGAGCTGCTGTTAACCGCCGATTTCTGAGGCTGGTGACTCGGATGAACTTCTCCTCCGCAGCAGAGGTGACTCTTGGTCTTCCTTTCCTGGGCCGGTCCGCATGTCAGCCAGTTTCTTTGTAGCGCTTGATGCTTTTTGTGACTGCACTTGGGGACACTTTGAAAGTTTTCCCAATTTTTTCGGACTGACTGACCTTCATTTCTTAAAGTAATGATGGCCACTCGTTTTTCTTTACTTAGCTGCTTTTTTAAGTCCACCTTATTAACTTGCTTTTCTTCCATTTCTTTCCCTCTTTCTCCCTAGGAGTGGCTTTAATAGTGCATAAAAAATGGTCCATAAAAAGTGCTCATTGTCAGCCAGGAGTGGGAGGTGATAAAAACAAGACTGAGAAGACCAGACAGACTAAATGACCATATGAACATATACTGATTGTTCATGGATGGATCTAGAAACTCAGCCCATTTACAGAAGATTACAGTGACACAGACTGGCAGATTTCTCTGCTGCAACAAAGAAATAAAGGGGAAAATAATGTTCTTCAAAGGCTCTTTAACAAATTTATAGCGCTGCTGTGATGATGATAAAGCCCCGCTGTCATGCTGGACTCTGGATCGTCACTGCAGAGACATCATCAATGCAGATTTATTTATTTATTTATTTATATGGCTTAGGATATACAGTTACAAGATATATATTGCATTCTTTTTTAAAAAATAAATAAATAAATAAATAAATAATGTCATTTTCTCTCTCTTTTTTATACTGTATATAGAGGTGCATCTCAATAAATTAAATATAATTGAACCGTTGATTTTTTTTTTGTGTGTGTGTAATTCAAGTCAAAAAAATGAAATTCATATATTACTTATATTTATTACACACAGACTGATAGATTTCAAGTGTTTATTTCATTTGGAAAATTATGGCTAATGAAAAACCCAAAATTTAGTATCAGAGGATTTAAATATTGAATTAAATTTCAAATTGTAAAAATTTTAATTTAATAGTGAGACTCATGGTGTCACACTCTAATCAACTAATTAACTCCAAACACTTGCGTGAGTTAACGGAGTCTCTACATGTTCTGTCAGTCTGGTTCAGTAGGCTACTCAACCACGGAGAAGACTGCTGACTCCAGTTGTCCAGAAGGACATTGAGACCCTGTACAGAAAAAGGTACACAACCTACAGAGATAACCGCAGCCTTGAGAGGATTGTGAAATTAAGCCCATTCAAGAATTTGGGGGAGATTCACAAGGAGTGGACTGCAGCTGGAGTCAGTGCTTCAAGAGCCACCACACTCAGACATATCCAGGACATGTGCTACAACTGGTAAATCCCTTGTGTCAAGCCAGGACTGGACAATTGCTCAGTCTGCCAAAGTCCTCTTTTCATGTGAAAAATAATTTTGCATTTCATTTGGAAATCAAGGTCTCAGAGTCTGGAAAAACAGAGGAGAGGCACAGAATCCAAGTTGCTTGAGGTCCAGTGTAAAGTTCCCAGTCAGTGGTGGTTTGGGGAGCCGTGTCATCTGCTGGTGTTGGTCCACTGTGTTCTATCAGGTCCATGGTCAGCGCAGCTCCCTACCAGGTGGTTTTAGAGCACTCCATGCTTCCCTCTGCTGACCAGCTTTATGGAGATGCACTGCCAAAAGTACTAATACCTGGTTTAAGGACCGGGATATCCCTGTGCTTGACTGGCCAGCAAACTCAGCCCGCCTAAATCCTATTTAGCCAGCCTAGTTGCGAGACACCGGACCCAACAACGCGGAAGAGATATATCAGAGCAACCTGGGCTTCTAGAACACCTCAGCAGTGCCACAGAATGATCGCCTCCATGCCACACCACATTGCTGTAGTAATTCACTATTGAACCAACTAAGTATTGAGAGCTGTACAGTACATGATCATATGTTTCAGTAGTCTACAATTTCTGTGTTTTATTGGTAATATCCCAATTTTCTGAGATATTGAATTGTAGGTTTTTCATTAGCTGTAAGCCAGATTCATCAAAATTAAAAGAATTAAACACCTGAAATATCAGTCTGTGTGTAATAATGTCACGAACTAACCGGAGATGAAGCAGAAGACTAGCAGTTAGCCCTGTAGCGTGGATGGTAAACCCAAACGTGGAAGTAGCGCGAGCAGGCAGGATAACCACGCTGGTTATTATTAGAACTCTCCCGAAGCGAGAGCAAGAGTTTACACAAATAAACCCGCGTTCTAAATACACACACCCAATCGGAAGCAATAACCCAAGAAAGTGAGTACTCCCGTTTAGACGAGCGAAGCGTCGGCGATAGCATGGGAAAAAACTCAATGACTGAGCGAGTGTAAAGCGCCATCTTGTCTTTTTTTATGCTTCCTAAGTCGCGACCGTACTACTTCTGGGTCCTCGTGCCGGCGTGTTAGGAGTGCGCATGACAAATAAATCCATATCATGAATTGAATTTGTGAAAGAAATCAAATTTTCAATGATATTCCTGCCATATACAGTATATTGTACAGTATATATACTCTGCTAATTCACTTGTTGGTGAGACTACTCAGACTAGTAAAAAAAAAAAAACCTTTTCTTTCAAAGTTTGCAAAATTTAATTTGTTAGTGAGCATAAAGATTGGATCAATTTTTTGGATCAATAGAAAAATAGAAAAAGCAGTTCAGACCCTATTCCAGAGTGTCAGGGTAAGAAGGGAAGCACATGAAGCGATGCACCCATCATGCATAGTGCTCATTGTACAAACCTCTGGGAGTATACAATTAACTGGTGGTTCTTCAGTTGGTCAGGTGTAGGGTCGGCCATGTTATGACTCAGCTGAAGTCCCAGTCAAGTTGACCGACTTACCAGCTGGTGACCTGAATGTATTAGACCAGACCAGGTTATCACATCTATGGACTTTGGTAGCATATTCTAAGATTCACATTCTGGGTATTATTTTCACACATTTTAATTGGCAAGAAGAAGAAGGAGTGTTTATGTTCCAATATTTAAGAACAAGGAAGATATGCAGAGCTGCAGCGACTACATTAAGCTGATGCGCCTCATTCCAGCCTAGTGCAGGTCGACCATCTTGTCCCTGATGTCCTTTGACAGCTCTTTGGTGGAGAGGTTTAAATGAAAGATAGAGATTCTGTGAACAGGTGGATTTTACAGAACCAAGTCTGTGGGAGCCAGAACTATTGTTGGTTGGTAGGAGGTCAAATTCTCATTTTGCTACCTGAAATCTAACTCAATTTTAAAACATTTATATTATGTGTGTGTGTGTTTGTTGAAATTCTGTTTCTATCCTGTGAAATAAACCTATGTTAAACATTATAGACCCTTAATTTCTTTGTAAGTGGGCAAACTTATACAATCTACGGCTGATCAAATAATTATTTTCCCTCTGGTCCATGGATATACAATGATCAGTCGGTCAACATATTTGGATTAAGTTCAGATTTCCCACTCAGTTATAATATGTAAAAAAGTAAAAAATGTAAATGCTTATGTTAAAATTATTGCATAGAGGAAAATCTAATTAATTTACAAACACCTTTTCTTATTTGTTTGAGTAAAGTTAGTGTAATATTGTATGTAATTTTCACATTTAAAAGCTAAACAAATTATTTTGAGTGCGTGGTCAGAGCCGATGTTGGAGAAAATGAGAGACGTGTGATAGAAAATATTAGACTCAGGTCAATCCATTTTTATTTATGAATGACTTTTAAAAATGGACATTGTTACTAAGCAGCTTTACAGAAATGCTTAAATTTGTGTGCGCTATAAAGCTAAAAACTGCAGTTTGTGTAACCAGGAAATATACTATCCTTTTTAACACGATGAATCAAGTAACTTCGGAGTAGAAAAAGGTTTCGGATCACTGGTGTCTCTAAAATAGCGTGTGTATCCTGACAGAGGGAGAGAGAGAGAGAGAGAGAGAGAGAGAGAGAGAGAGAAGAAAATAATGGGTAGATTTCTATCACGCATCATCCTGCCTAGATCCAGCTACATAGCTTCAGAACGTGAGACAGCTGTCAGGCTGAAATATCTTGTTTGTGCTTTCTTTGCCTCCTGAATTATTTATGAGGCAGCCATCAGAGCTCAGGTGTTAGTCTGCACAGTGATCTTTAATATATAAGTGAGGGGACATGCAAAATAAGTCAAAAAGGCCAACGGTTTCCGGGAACACTTTAAAAAAAAAAAAAAAAAACGACTACAAGTTATAAGAAGATTAGTTAAGGTCAATCTACAGTATGATATAGTTTGGGGTCTGAAGATTTCGCCATTGTAAAGCCCTATGGGCAGCGGGTTACTGTCACAGGCACGGACACAGTGGTTGCGGTGCACCAAGCGGAACAGCTTTATTATTTGTTTATCTTTTTTTTCACTAGGTGTCGTGAAAGTGGGAACCGAACTGGAGCTCCGTTCCCCTTTTATAGCTGGTGGAGTACTCCAGGACGGTGAATGAAAATGGGAAGCCGGCCGTGAATGGTTACGGCGCCCCGCCCCCTTTCCGCTGTCCTTGGTGCTGAAGTGCTGGTAGGTGCGCGGAGTTGAACAGAGAGCTGAGCAGGTGTACGGTTCTCCGTCACATCATGTACCTAAATACATACATGATTCTGGTGCCAGAGCTTAAAAAAGTGTAATTAACTGTCAAAAGTTAGAAGTCGCACAAAGCTGGTAGTACTGTAGCACACTGCAAAAAAAATATGAGCAAGCTACTGTAGGAGCCACAATAAAGAAGTGAAAAATCTATATAACAGAGATACCATCAATAACTCTACTTTGGGTTCAAAATACTTCAGTATAACAGTACAGTGATACATCACATGACTAATGCGATGTAAAGTATAGAGATGCATTAACACTAACATCTAACATTTTACATTGTAAAACTTATCAATATGAAGTTTTTACCTGATTTGAAACATATATTACACGAACCGTATGCTATAGTAGGTTCAATGTATCGTGATCTACGTAATGACAAAACATTTATCTAGCATAATTTTAAAGATATGATTCTGTACATACAGTATGTAGTCAGTGCATTTCTGCATTGTGTTGAATTGAAAGCTGACATTGTTGCTTGTTTGGAGAAAGTCCCCATTTATCCTATCATACAGTAACAATGACACAGAAATACCTAGATATAAAATAATCTGCTCGCTCCAGCTCCTCTCCCATAAAGACTTGTACAACAATAGCATACAGCAATTTATATATTTACATACAAAATGTATTTAAACATAATTTCCAAAATATTGGACCTTCGGTTAAAATAATATGTACAGGGCAGATTAAGGACAAGTAGTTTAAGGGCATTGGCAGCTCAGTGGTAGGTTACTCGCCCACCCTGCAAAAACCCCCAGCCACTGGATCCAGTGCCGGTCTCAAGCACGGATAAAATGGGATGGTTGTGTCCGGAAGAGCATCCGGCGTAAAACCTGTGCCAAGGTTAGGATCGGCAACCCCTCAAGATCTTTCTAAAACCGAAAGATTTTTATTCATTTAAGCTAATATCCATGACCATTTATTCATGGATGATATTAGTTTAAATGATCAGAACTTTTTAAGCTATCATGAATAAACTACATATATGCACAATTAACATCTTCACATTAATACACATGTAGAAAATGTAAAAAAAATAAAAATAAAATAAAATTAAAAAAATAAAAATCCAAACCTGTGTCCAAATATTTGACTGGTACTGTGTCATAAAGAGTGTGGAAAAAGGGAACAAGGAGGAGCATAACTGTGAACTTGCACAGAGGTATTCCTAAATATTTGAGCAGTCAGGTACACTAAAAAAAGATTTTGTGTAATTATAATATAAGGAGCTTTCTGTGAGGTGCCACACAACCAGAGCAAATTAACTTGCTACAAAAAGATCATTTGAAATAGCTAAGTAACGAAACCAACACAGAGAACATATCCATAAGCATCAAATCACAGTGTCTATCACTTTATTAGTAGTAATAATAATAATAA
>QMIH01001040.1:222524-245104 GCA_003987875.1 Clarias batrachus
GAAAATAAATAAATGAATGAGACACATTGAATCATTATAAAGAGTTTATATTGAAACAATACATATTGGAATTCAATGAAATTTTTAGAAAAGACTGTGATTTAGACAAAGAAAGTAGAAAAGACAAAGAAAGTAGAACACACACACACACACACACACAAACACACACACACTACAGGCAATTTTTAGGAATGGAAATTCACCTAATCTGCATGTCTTTGGACTGAAACGCACACAGACACGAGTCAGAAATCAACCCCTGACCCTAAAGGGGTAAGGACACAGTGCTACGCCTGTAAACAGTGCCATGCCATCTAAATAGAAATGTTGATTATTTAATTTTATTAATCATTTATTTGGATTACTCATTCACTCATCTACACTGTAAAAATCTTTAAAAAGATCAAATGACTGTCTGCCAAAGAAAACCATAAAATTAAGGGAAAATACCCAAATTCATATTATATGCATTATTATTATTATAACATATTATTATTATTATTTCATTTTTTTTTTTTTTTTAATGAATAGGAGAGAAGCCCAAATCAAAAGACTCTTTGGCGTGACCACCCATTGCCTGCTAAACCAAAATTGCCATTTTTTTACACATGGACACAGGGTTTGAAAGAACTCAGCAGGTAAGTTATTCCAAATATCTTAGAGAACTAACCACAGATCCTCTGTGGATGTAGACTGCCTCAAATTAATCTGTTTCTTTATGTAATCCCAGACAGACCCAAAGATGTTGAAATTGTGGTTCTGTGGGGGCCAAATCATCACTTGCAGGACTACAGTACTTCTCTTCTTCCAGGACTACTTCTCTATGCAGAATATAGGTCATAATGACACTGGCTGTATGTCACGGATCATTGTCCTACTACAGAATAAATTTGGAACCAATCAGACGCCTGTCTGTTAATATTGCATTATGGATAAGTGTCTGCCTGTATTTCTCAGCAATGAGGACACCATTAATCCTGACTAAATATCCAACTCCAACCTATCTCCTGTTATAGCCAAATATTTAAACTTTTGACTGTCAGTCCAGGCCACCTGCTGGCATTTGCCTGCACCCCACTTCTGGCCAAACTTCTCCAGACAGTAGATGGGTGTGCCTGGTTCTCACTGGTTTTCGCCAGTTCTTTCCTGATCTTTCCACTGCTGGAAATCTTCTGATTTCAAAGGGAAGTAAGGATGATGTGTCTCCATTTATTGCATTAAGTTTACTTGTCTGACCATGGTCCTCAACATTGCCCTAATTGTGTATGTTCTGAAAATAGCTTGAATAATATCTCTTGAAAATCTCATTGGTTTGAAGACACTTTGCCTTGAATACACCTTGCTGATGCAAATTAACTGCCTTGTACTGTATCTTTATCTTGTTGCTGTGGTTATTCCCATGCTGTATGACCTGTGACATGAATCGGTCTCCCACAAACTCACCTTAGTAGTGACTTTGTGCGTAAGAATTGATGCTGGGTTGAAGCTAAAGGGTAGTCACATCAAATATTGATTTGAAATAGATTTATCTTCTATTCAATTATATTTAAATAAATTATCATGTTTTAATTATTATATAAGCATTCTTACATTTTTCCCCACCTGCCCAAAACTTCTAAACAGTACAATATAAAAGAAAAGTATATGGCAGTAGGGTCAATCTACCTGAACTACACTGTAAACCCGAATAAGTTTGCAAAACTCAAAAGAATTTAGGTAATCTACATGAATTTTAGTAAGTAAGTAATGATGTTTCCAATTTTAAAAATATCAGAAATTCTGAAATATCAGTTTTTGAGTTTGTTGTACTCATTCATATTAATCGTTCTTTACTTGCATTATTGTGTAGCCTAACTCATACTATTTAATAGCAGTTATCTTTTTTTTTTAGTTGTTGAAAATCAAAACAATTGTTGTTTGTCTTTTAACTGCTCACTGTAATGGGTCGCCACAGCAGACAATCCGCTCTGCACACAAGCTTAGCACAGGTTTTATGCCAGATGCCTTTCCTGACACAACCTTCCCATTCTATCTCGGCTTGGGACGGACACTTCAACCAGTTGTTGGGAATCGAACCCTGGCCTTTCGCATGGCAGACGAAACACCTACCGCTAAGCCAACATTGACCTATTGCCCCGATGACGTCAGGAACAAAAGCGCTAGGCTGAAAGATTTTAAGTTGGTGGAACTTTATTGTGACAGTTACTGTTACTTAAGTACTTACAATTACTTAAAATATAAAATTTGATCAGCTAACATGAAAAATGTCATTTCTACAAACTCATAAATACCAAAAAGTTCTGAATACTCAACCAGGTCTATTAATATTGACTAATTGTAATTATTTAAGTAAACAGTACTCAGTGTGCTTAATTACTTGGAGCATTAGGGTTTACAGTGTGTATTTAGTCAAGTCAAGTCAAATTTATTTATAGCACATTTAAAAACAACCGAAGTGCTGTACAATGATAAAAAAATAAAAAATAAAATAAAATAAATAATAATAATCATCATCATCATCATCATCATCATCATAATAATACAGAATTAAACAGCATAAGATGAAAGYWAAATAAAATTAAATATAACTATGTAAAAAGTAAATAAAATCAGTTAGTGACAGTTACTAAGAACAATAATCAAATGAAATCATGCATAAATAATTTAATGTAAAAAATAATCAATTAAACTTAACTAAAAAGTAGAACAAATAATTTAAAAGAATAAAAAGAATAAAAGGCAAACAAATGTCTCAGCCAGGTGTAAAGGCCATTGAAAAGAAATGAGCTTTCAGTCTGGATTTAAAAGTTTCTATTGTAGGTGCTGCTCTAATAAACCATTCCATAATTTAGGCGCAGCGACAGCAAACGCTCGGTCACCTCTGAGCTTTAATCTAGACCTCGGGACAGTTCTATTTAGCTGGTGTGAAGTCTTTTACTAATTATGCAGTGAAGAAGTTACTTGGATGAGCAGTGAAACATTTCAAACCAACTTAAATTGGCCAAGTTGACATGATTATTTTTTCTGTATCTGTGTAAAACCTGAATTTAAATGGAAAATATATGCTGAGGTTATATTAGTCATTACCATTCATTTGAAGTGGATTTTTTTTACTTACCAATAAAAGTCCTGTGTGAAACAGAGAGATGTGTTAGAAAAACAAATACCAAGATATGGTTAAAATATTAAAGGTAAATCTTAAAAATCTTTTCACTAAATGCATGATTTTTTAAAATTTAGATTAAAATAAATAAATAAATGAATAAATAAATAATAAAAATCAGATCTCAGGTCATATCTTCAGGTTCAGTGAATTACAGATAACTTCAGAGTTACATGAAAACAGCAAAACAGCCAGGCTCAAATCAAACATAGCCCTGGAATCTGAGCCCTGGTAATTGATCAACTTGGCTATTCATAAAATCTACAGTAATATCAATGAGGCTAACATCATCATGCCACTGCTTTGCAGGCTACTTTGTTGTTTCAGAACAAAAAGTTTGCTTGTTTAAAAAATGACTTTGTGGGAAGCATGTGTAGCCCTGCATGATTATTTACTGCTAAAAGAAGTCAGTGAAATATTGCCTCCATTTAAAAATTTAACTGAGTAATGATTGGAAACTACTGTGACATTGCCTGATGATACAGTGCATATATCTTTGAGTGCTATTCCTGTTAAATTCAGCTTCACCAGTGGAGACACACTAATTGGTACACTAGGCTGAGAATTGGGCTTGTGTTCAGGACATGATGTGTGAGTTTATGCAAAAGAGAATGCTTCTAATCTAAAACTGTTTTCATATATTTTTTACAAAAATAAATGTGCCTGTGTCTGTATGTCCATATGTCTGTATGTCTGTCAAGCTGAGTTTCCCTTGAGGTGGGCATGGCTATACGCATCACTCAGCAGAACCAATCAAGGTGATAGTTTACAGTGTATACACAGAGTTTGTGGAAGACACAGAAACAACTGCAATGCACCATACAAACTTCCACAATCCTTACCAAACCAAACAAAAATGAGACACAGCATGGCTTACTCAAAAAAGTGTGACAGACACCATGAAAACTGGTTAAAAGAGGTTAAAATAGGAACTTTGATTGTTGGCACTATAGCTGGTAAAGGGAGAGATCTAGCTGATATGATGGTACTGAGAAAGGTAGATATACTGTCTGTACAGTGGAAGGTAAGCAAGACTAAAAACATCGGAGGTGGGTTCAGACTGCTTTACTATGGTGTAGATAATAAGAGAAATGGTGTAGGTCTAATACCAAGGAAAGCGTGTGCCAAGAGTGTAGTGGAAGTGAGGAAAATGTCTGATGGAGTGATAAGTAAAACTGGAAGTGGAAGGGGTCATGATAAATGTCATCAGTGCATATGCTCCACAGGTAGGACATGATGTAAAGGAGAAAGAATATTGAGTGAGTTAGATAAAGTGGTGGTGAGTGTCTCCACAGAAGAAAGATTAATGATTGGAGCTGACCTTGATGGGCATGTTGGAGAAGAGAACAAAGGTGATGAATAGGGATGGGGTACAGAAGCTGAATGTAGAAGGACAGATTATTGTAGATTTTGCAAAAGGTGGAAATGGCAGTTGTGAATACATATGTTAAGAAGAAAGGGGAACAGAGGGACATAATAATGGTGGAAGATGTACTCAGGTGGACTATCTGCTATAGGAGATGCAATATAATAGGGATTAGAGATGGTAAAGTGGTTGCGGGTGATAGTCTAGCTAGTAAACATTGCATGGTGTTCTTTGGGATGACTTTGGAGGTACAGAAGAAGTAAAAGGAAGTGAGGACTGAACCAATGATTATATGGTGGACACAGTATGGCTTACTCCAAAAAATGGAATGTACAAAATTAAATCAGCATGTTAAGTAGATGGGCAGTTATGAACAGTTACAATGCCCTCCATAATTATTGGCACCCCTGGTTAAGATGTGTTAAAAGCCTTAAAATAAATTCAGTTTTTATTGCAGAAGTATATTGTCACACTGAAAATTGTAGAAAAATATAACATGAATATAAAGTGAATTTTAAGGGGAAATAAAAATCCCTAACTAACAAATAATTATTTTTCAAAAAATAACCTGTTCCACAATTATAGGCACCCTTAACAATTTCTAGAAAATAAATGTAATTGAAGTATTTCTGTAATTTCTACAGTAGTTTACCAAGTTGATCAGCGTATCTAGGAACATTTAATTAGTAATTTAACTTCCTGCTTCCCTGGGGTATAAATATGACGTGACACAGAGRCCATTTCTCTTATCCACTCTTCAACATGGGAAAGACAAAGGAACACACCATTCAAGTAAGGCAGATGTGTGTCGACCTTCACAAGTCGGACAATGGTTACAAGAAAATAGCCACCCGCCTGCACCTGCCCATATCTACTGTGAGAGGAATCATTAAGAAGTTTACAAAAACTGGAACAGTAGTAAACAAGCCTGGATGAGGACGCAAGTTTAGAGAAATAAAAGAAACACAAAATTCTCCAAAGCTCACTGTTAAAGAACTGCAACAAATGATAGCATCTTGGGATCAAAAAGTGTCCAAAACAACCATCAGACGCTATCTACATGCCAACAAGCTCTTTGGGAGGCATGCAAGGAAAAAACTTTTTCTCAGTCACAATCATAAACGCAAACGTTTGGAGTTTGCTAAGTGGTACTGGGGCTTCCATTGGGAACGTGTTCTTTTGTCAGATGAGACCAAGATAGAGCCTTTTGGCAAAAAACATTCTAAGTGGGTATGGCGGAACACAAAAGATGAGTATGCAGAAAAGCACCTCATGCCCACTGTGAAGTACTGTATGGGGGGAGGATCGATGGCGCTGTGGGGCTGTTTCTCTTCCAGAGACCCTGGGAACCTTGTTAGGGTACATGGCATCATGAATGCTTTGAAATACCAGGCCATTTTAAAGCAAAATCTGGTGGCCTCTGCTCGAAAGCTGAAGATGGGTCACCACTGGGTCTTTCAGCAAGATAATGACCCAAAACATCTGGCCAAATCTACACAGAAATGGTTCATCACAGACAGAATCAAGCTCCTCCCATGGCCATCTCAGTCCTCAGACTCAACCCCATTGAAAACCTGTGGAGTGAGCTGAAGAGGAGAGTGCAGAGCAGAGGAGTCAGGTCACTGGATGATTTAGAGACATTGTGCAAAGAGTAATGGTCGAAGATCCCTCTTTCTGTGTTGTACCAGTTCCCAAAGTACCTCATCCCTGTACCCAGAACGACTACTGGCCGGTCGCTCTGACATCACACATTATGAAGGTGTTTGAGAGAATGATCCTGGATACACTTTGTCCTTTGGTGTAGTCCTCTCTGGACCCTCTTCAGCCTATCAGCCTTTCATGGGAGGAAAGGACACCACAATACACCTACACCATCGAACCTATTCCCAACTCGACAAGCCTGGGACCACTGTATGGATGATGTTCGTTGACTTTGCCAGTGCCTTCAACACCATCCAACCGGCAGTACTGGGGGAGAAAGTAAAGAACATACACATTGACACATGCTTCGTTTCCTGGATTATGGACTATCTGACCTGCCGTCACCAGTATGTTCAAGTACAGAACTGTGTGTCCAAGACAGTGATCTGCAGCACCGGAGCTCCCCAGGGGACTGTGCTGTCTCCTTTTCTTTTCACCCTCTATACTGTACATCTGACTTTAGATATAACTCAGAGTCATGTGTTCTGTGAAGGCTGCAAAACCATTTTATGGATGTTTTATGAAACCGTTGTGGCTAGTGTAATTTTTTATGCTGTGTTCTGTTGGATCTATAACATGAAGGTGTCAGACAGGAACAGACTGGACAAGGCAATTAAAAGGGCAGGATCTGTGCTAGGCATGGAGCTTGACTCTGTGGATGAAATAGCAAGGAGGAGGATTCTGTCTAAAGTCCATCTTGAGCAATTCTTTTCACCCGCTATAGAATGTTTTGTCTGACCAGAGGAGCAAATTCAGCCAGAGACTGATTATCACGAAGTGTTCCACAGAGCGCCATAGGGGATCTTTTCTCCCAACAGCCACAAAATTATACAACTCTTCTCTGTAACATGTACACTATGTGGATAGTTACTGTTAGTAACAATAACACAACAAGACAATATTATATACCTGTATTGATACTGTGTAGTATTTTGAATTATGTTTAGTGTGCAATATGGTACTTACTGTTTTTGGACTCTTTGTATTGTATTGTATTGTATTGTATTGTATCTTATTTTATTTTGTTTTATTTTATTGTATTAATTATTTTTTTCCTATTTATTTTCTTGCCTTTTCTACTGGATAACAACCGTGAGCAACTATAACCAAGAATAAACAAAATCCCTCTGGGACTAATAAAGTTCTTTGAATCTTGAATCTTGGATCTACTATTATAATATACTAAGGTGCATTAACAAACATGCCAGAGTTAGAGGTGTCAATTTGTCAAAGCATCAAAAGCTGAAATGACAAACTAGACAAGAGCATGATGTTGTGTTGATGTTCTGTTGTGTTCACGACACTATGTTCATGATGCTCATATATCTATGTGCTGTTGCTATTTCATCTGTACAATAAATTATTCATGTAGCATCAACACATCACTATTAGAAAAATAGTTTAATACTCACCAGCCACACCAATCACTACAATAACAGCTATCTGTAAAAGTATGTAATAAAATGTGAAGACATTATGCATGATTTCATCATCATTTATCAGTAAAATCAGTGAAATGTGAAACATAACTGTTACTCTGGTTAAAACATGCTGAATAAAAAAAGATAACTAAACAGTTACTGAACAGTCTCACTACCACTAATGTGGAGCTGATATACTTACCCTTAAGAGAACTGTGTAAAACAATAAAGCAAAATACAATTAGAAAAACTTATGATTTACAGTCAAAATAGCTGCTAAACATTCTTTACTTTCACTGGACAAATATTCAGCTACATTTTTAACAATTTTAACAGTAGCTCTTATTGTTATTTAAACCATATACAGGAGGTACAGTAGATATTGAAGTGAAATGGTGTTGCTCTATGAACATGGTGTTTCAGTAAAACTACAGAGACTTATACAAGATATAACTAAATTAAACTAAACCTCAGCCTACAGAAAGTGCATGGGGACAGTGTAAAAACTGAAAAAAGGCTAAATTAACATCAGATACTCATTCATTAAAAATAGTTTGAGGCCACTGAAGCCAATAGGTAAAATGTAATGCTTTGCTTCTGTGGCTCATTATGATGTTTATTTATTGGTGCCATTGTGTCTGTTAGTACAAAGCCAACTTTTTTGATCAGTAGTGAGTAGTCTTGTGTATATGGTTAAGTGAAATAAAACCTGTTGTTAAAAATGCACTACCTCACTGATGGGTTCTTGTTTTGAGACAATTCTCAGAAGCAGCTTCCAGCAAAAATAGAATGTGAGAAACAGTACGAAGAGCCACATCTGGGCCGCTTTGGGAAACACACCTTGGTGGACCAGGTGGAATCACAACAATTGACTAGAATGGGAGCAATTAACCCCTGTAGACTGCTAGTCTGGAGCGTGTCACTTTTTTCTCTCTATTTAAATTAGATAAATCAAATCAGAACAGTTATCTGTGGAAGACGCAACAGACTCAATCAGCCCCAGCCTTTTTTTGATGAGTCGGCTATAAAAACATTTTACTTAGGGTGAAATTATCATTCCATGTGCATTTCCTCACAGGTGTATTGCTGCCAGAGTGCATGGGTATGAGGCCCTGACACTTTTTTCTCAGAAGCTTAATTAAATTTTTAACATTTACTTACAGCTGCATGAAGGCACCAATTATGGGAGTATAACAGTGCCAAAAATAGCATGTTTAATTACATGAACTGAACAAAAAAAAATGTTGCAATAATGTTTGAAATTTTCTGCAATTTTACTGCAATTTATTGTGGACATATTTTTAATGAAAATGTCATTTAAGTATTTAAAATTCAGTGCAACAATTTTGACGCTAATAAATATGTTGTTACTGAACATGACTACATTACTGAGTACATGGGAAAATAAAACTATCTCTCTCTATTGTTTGAATAAAAGAGCTTTGAATGTTGTGATTAGAATGGAGAAGGAATTTTTAGTGTATAACAGTGTTTATTTTGCCGTTCCAATGGCAACCTATCCAGTTATTTAGAAGTGAGTTACATGGTGCTATAATAGCAATAGCTATAATTTATACTTTTTTCTTACATTTTTTCAATTTATTTCCATATTTTTATGTTTTTTTTTTTAATTCTGTAAAGCTGTTTTGCGACAAGCAACATTGTTAAATGCACTAAACAGTTATAATTCCATTGAACTGAATTGAATTTAGTGTATAATTCCACAATCCTACGGTGCTGGCAAATTTATTGGCCTGCATTAAACAAGTAAAACATTAAAATTATTATACTTTGGTTAAGAAATGTATAACACATTATTTAAACCTGGATGTATAGTGCTGATTCTTTTAATTCATAGAAGAAATGTAATAAAAATTCATTGAAAAAAAAAACTATATGAACCTTTTGGAATTTTATCATGAATGCGCATGTTGAATGAAATTAGTGAAGCTACATTGTAAAAGAAAAAAATGACTGTAGAAGACAGTAGTATGTTTAATAATAATAATATTAAGAGCATTTCCACACAGGAATTGGGTCTATGTTTAGATTGTGACTAAACAGCTGTAATGCCATACTTCAAAGATCGGCAATCTTAAACACTTAAAGAGCCATTTGGACTCATTTCCCACAGAAAGAAAACACTGAGAGCAACAATACCTTTTTGACATCTACAGTAAAGATAATACTGCATATGCAGTTTTTTGCTTTATGCTATGTATAAAAAAAACTGTAGTGTGTTGCATTTATATAATAGGTGAACTGCTACAGAGAAAACAAAATTTCACTTTCAAATAAATTACTCAATGCCTATTGTTTTTTTTGTTGTTGTTTTTTTTCTCGGTACATCTTTTATTGTCAATAATACAGTGAGATCAGTGCTGGTGACAGAGTGTTCCGAATGGTGGAGTTTTGTCGAGGAAAGTTCCCTTCACTGACAGCTACTGCAAATGGAGCAGTGAGTAGGGAGCACCCTGAAGTACACTTTGTTATAGAATGAAGCTCAGGGCTTAAAATTCAATAAATCGTGTGCTGGCGGGTGTAACATTATTTTAATGTTACAAGATCACCGTACTCTTCAAATTTTGAATTACATTTGAAAAAGCTAACGAACTAAAATACAATAAATTTCAATTAAATTAAATACTTATTATTTATTTTCCAAAGCCACAGGCAGCCAATATAGCAAGAGCAAATGCAAAAGCCACATGCGGCTATGGAGCTGCACGTTTTCGACCCTTGCCATAATTAAACTCATTAGTAAGGCTAATAAAAAGGGTTTAAGGAGCATAAAGATTAAACTATGGAGCAAGGAAAAAGGTCACTGCACTGTTTCTTTTGGTAATCTATTACAAGGAACAGAAAGTAACTTGTGCAAACGTAAATGGATGATTCAATATAAAGGTTTACAGATGTAGAAAACCTAAAGCTTCATATTCTCAAAAGCAAAAACACATTATGGTGGAAGTTCAGAAAAAAACTACTTTACAGTAATAATGTGATCATATTGCCCTGTATAAAACAAACATAAACCATATACTAGTGTTGTTCACTTATACTCACTTTTCAGATTGAGAGTTTTATCATGAAGAAAAATGTTTATTCAAAATACCGCTTTGATAAATTACAAGTGAATAAGTCTAAAATATCTAAAATAAGGTTAATTCATTTTTTTCTATTCCAAACTCTAATGTTTAAGATTTATAACAGACTACAACACCAGAAAGTAGTTGGGGATCATGTCTACAGAGCACAGACAGCACTCAATACAAAGAGGGAAAATTGTGTATTGAATACCACAAATCCATTAAATGTTTTCCCTTTTATTGTTTTATTGTTTATTGTTTTACATGGTAGATATATTTGAGTAATATTACACTGAAGTGAACAATATTAATCTAAATTTGATTAACCTGACATATCTCTTCATCTATGCCTGACAAATAGCATTGCAGATACACACAATGTATTTAGCGCATATTTACACTGACGTCTAACACTTTTGCAGTGTCTTTTAGTCGAGCTGATTATTCCTAATAACAATTCTAGATTTGCCCCCATCCCTAATAATACATTTATTAAGTTTTGCAATTACATGAATATTCTTTTTTATTTTTGCTGTGTCTAATTATTAAGTTAACCTCATCGTACTGTGTATTATCATTTCTATTTCATTATTATGTAAATAATAATAATAATAATAATAATAATAATAATAATAATAATAATAATCTCCAATGCAAAAATGCTGGTTAATATAACTTACCAATTTCGGTTATCATCTTTATCTCTTTCTGTAGGATCAAAATAAAATCCTAAATGCACAGAAAGAGAGTCATTCTTTTAAACACATTAACACACACAAATACATTGCTAGAAAGCTCAAACATGGAACTTAACATGATGCTAACTTCTCTTACCTTTTCTGTTGCTCATATTAACATATATTCTGCTTATCTGATGTTTGTCCACATTTCAGAGCAGCGCAGGTTCAGTATTTACCTCATATGACTTTAATACCCTGTTTAACACATATCCAAAGACAAATGTATCTATCAAACCTGAAAGTCTAATGGTGTGTCATACCTGACAAACTTTAACCTAAAGCATAATCACTGAGATACTCTATCATCACACTACCATTGTCCATAGTTCACCAAATAGTTTATCACTAACCTGTGAGCTGTTTAATTTTAACCCAATTTGACCCACACTAATATTTTACTGTTTTTCCTCAGGAACTCTGATAGGATTTAATACCAAAATATTGTATGATTACTGTTAAGAATATTCTCGCTCTGTAAGCTACAATGTTTATCTGAATACTGTATACCTGAACTTGTATTAAAACTGCAGATGTTTCCTGGTTCTGAACTGATAGGTGGCATGTTGGAGCAGGTGATAGATACTGATTGGAATAGATTAAACTTTATTGTCATGGTGCAAAGTACATTTAAGATAACGACATGCATTTAGCATCTAACCAGAAAAAAAGAGAAACATGTTTCCTATTTACAATAAATAATGGATGTGAGGTTATCAGGGTCAATTTTAACCCAATTAAAATCATATGAACAAGAGGTACAGTAATTTTGCTATATACAGTAAATATAATGTATATTTGTTATAATATTGCTCTGGAACTTCTGAGAAACAACCTATAAGAATCCGTCTGTACTGACATGTAAAGATGTAAAAAAAAAAAACACATGTTAACCTGAAAGCGTAGACAAAATAGTGTTAATGTTTTCTAAAAAAAAATATGTGCTTATCAAAATTTTTCATCACTGCTACAATATCTGTAACTGTTCTGTGGGTTTGGTAGAATCCTGTGCTGTCCTCCTGTCTTGTATTAAAACTGCAGATGTGTCCTGGTTCTGAACTGAACGTGGTATGTAGTATGTTAGATTCAACTTTATTGTCATGGTGCAAAGTGCATGTACTAAGATGAGTGTTTGATGAATAGCATAGCAGTGCTCACACACTGACATTTCAATAGAAAGTAAAAGTAAAAATAAAAAGTCTCACAATGTCAGAGCTACAAGGTCACTGATATGAAGTCACAATAAAAATTATTGTGGTGCTGTGTGCAAACAATCAGCTCTAAAGTGCATGCAGCAATAATTTAGCATAAACTGACTGCTGGTTCTGATACTGTACGTTAAGCACATCACTGTTTCCTGGTAACCTTCTTCCCTCAGTCTGAGAAGCTCTGTGAAATCTGTAAGTTTGTGTTCTTCTCCTCCTTCTGTCTGCTGGACTCTTCCTGCATCTTTGTTTTGAAGCCAAAATGTTCCTCTGGAGTTCTTGCTGTCATGGAAACGGCAGCCTCCACCCTCAGTCAACGTCCCCAATCACAGGAATTCTAATCACACACACACCTGAACCTCATCACCGACACAACATAAATACACCCCACTTCCTTTCAGTCAGTGCCTGGTGTCCAATACGGACAAAGTGAAACTGTCACAATTATATTGTTTGTACTATTTGTTAAGTTTGTTGAGCCTTTGAAGACCAATATCCTTATTTGGGATTTAAGTTTTATTTGTTGTTATTTGTACCTTTATTTTGAAGTGACCTTTGCTTTGGGGTGTCAGCACAAGGGGGCACAAAATGGTTTGTGTTCTCTCCAGGGAAAAAGGGAAAAAAGAAAAAAATGCTTCGGTGACACTTGAGCGAAGCATGGGTAACTTGTGTATAGTGTATAAGGAAAGGTTTAACTCTCAAGAAAAGAAGTTAAATTTGATGTTAACCCGTAGAAGTTATCCTGTTAAGAGCTGAAGAATATTCCCTTTGCTGGCATGCAGCCAACGAGGTATTTGTGTGTGTTTTATATTATCTGTATTTTACTTTTGTAAAATATTATTCCACATGCTGTGCATGCTACTATTCGTGTTTAGCTAACATCATTTGCGCTCTTTTAATACTGTGTGTTTAGTTTTTACGGTGGATTTGGAGAGAAGTCCAAATAAACCAGTTGCAAGAGAATCACTTGTGTCTGTCTGTGCTATGGGGGAATTACACAAAGACTCCATGAGCTCAGATTCCTGCTATCGGTCAACGCCGTCATCTACTACCATCTCATCTTGTCTGTCCACCTACATCCGTGTTGTGTTTGTCCTCCCTCCAGTCTGTGTTGATCCGTCCACCGGCTCCAGCACTATCACACTTAAGACATTCCGGTTATCTCTCTCTCTTCATTTATCAATATTGTTAATAAATCACTGTCGGGTTTTCTAAATCTTTGTCTGTGGAATCTGTCATTCCATAAAACAGGCAGGATGATCTTCATGAGGTTTCTCTCTGTCTCCATCCTGACCTCTCCTTCATTCATCTCCCTGATTTCCTCCATCTCCTGTTGGTGCTTCTCCTCCAGCTCTTCCTTGGGTTTTTCTCTCTCTTCTTTTAGTTTCCTCTCCTTTTCTTCCATTTCTGATCTTTATACTATCTCTCATTTCAGCTTCTTACTCTTTCTCTTCCTCTCTTTTCTTTCTCTTTCTCTCCAGTTCAGTTGTTCGGTTATTCCGTTGTCTGTCTCCTTCATGCTCCTGGATCATTCCCTCTTTGAATATTTTTCACAAAGGTCTTTTTATTTTTTTTTCTGTTAAGTTAGTCTCTTCTCTTCTCTTATTCTTTTCTCTTTCCTTTAGGATCTTAGTTTACATCGCGCTAATTTGAGCTTCTGTCTCCAAGTACAGCTCTACTGTAGAATTCCTCTCTGGTTTCTTCTATCATCTCCTCTATCTATCTTTTCCAACATCTCTGTGTGCTTTACAGCAATGACCAGGAGGAAGGCATGGGTTCATGAAGCAGACAGATGGACACAGAGTCCCACATCCTGTCTCAGCTTCTTCAGTGAGAGTCCAGGAGAGAACCAGTCAGGAGTGTCCACCACAGTCACCTTCCTCCCAGCCACCTCCCCCTGTGTGTCCTCACTCTGCTGGGTGGATGTAGATGTAGCTGTAGATGTAGCAGCCTGGTTCCTCTCCTCTCTGCTCAGGATGGTGTTTCCTGCTGCACTCTGCCCAGACCGCAAAAAACGTGTCTGTTCCGTCTCTCCCCCAGGACTGAACCGTTTCTGCAGGGCCGGGCTACGTTCGTTTGGAAAGACCAGCATCGAGGTCAAGGCTGAGAGATTCTCTGCCTTCTTTTGTTGACTTTGATTTGCGTTGATTTTCTTTGTGTGTGTTTTTTGCTACCCGCCTGCAGACCCAGCCTGGGGAGTCAACCTTTGTTTTGATTTGTTGTTTTGGACTTTTGTGGACACTTGTTGCTCGAAAATAAACCGTTTGTCTACGTTCACCCTGCATCTGCGTCCGCCTCGCTGTCTAGCGACATGACAGTTAGCAATAATAGAATAGATTATAATACAATTAGTTTTACGTGTGTACACGACATAAAAAAGCTACTGAAAATGAATCATGTATTTGTAAAATAATTTATGAACAATTTATGAAACTGAATATTGCAAAGTGAATGGTTATTAGCAATAACAGAGTGGATTATAATCCATTTGGTTTTAAATGTGTAGCCCACTTCACCCCAAAGCTATTGTAAATTAATTTATAAAATCAACTTTACCGCGGATCGTGCGAGTGTGTGTGACGGTGAGAGAGACACTGCAGTGATGAAGAGAGCAGAAAATAAAATTATATGAATTAATGTAACACCCAAGAAAGCAGAAGAAGAGAAATCTTGCATGTTCATGACATCATTGTACAACAAGCACGGTAGCATGAGCACACAACCTAGATCTCGATAGCAAGTGCTTTGTTTGGAAATGCATGGTTGCACAATTTGTGCACACACAATGGTAGTGCACAAACACGGTGGAAACATGTGCATATAACTGAGATCTTTATGGTATGTATGGAGTTATATTCCTGCCATAATCCTGAGCGCACAGTTTTGACATTTTGAGGGCCGACAAGATATTTTCTGCGCATGCCGTGTCTCCCCAAAGTGTTTTCCGCGCGTGCGCGCAACATGCTTTTTCTGTGCATAAACATAACATAATTTTTGTAACACTGGACAGAGTCGAGAGCGCACAGAAATAGGCTGTTGAGCACACGCGCGAAAAAAAAAACACATTAAGCGCTCAGGGGAGCACAGGTGAGATTTCCTATGTTTACTTTGAAGTAGTTTTGCCAATCAAAATTTTCAAACTCTATTGTGTGCTTTCCGAAATGTGCCTTCCTGAGCTATTGTTTTTGCCCTTGACAAAGATGATGTATAGTTAAAGATAAATTGATTAATATTAATTATAAGTATAAAGATAAGTCTTAAATGACTCATATTATTCACTTAAATGTTACTCTAATTACATATGACAGTAAAACGAGCCACAGCAAACAGGTGGAAATATTATATAAGTGCATTTATTATAGTAATTTGAATAGTGTCCAGTGTATATAACTTGCATTTCTAATCAGACAAACATATAAAAATAATAATAATTAAAAAAAAGATAAAGAACTGGGAAACAAGTGTGAGAAATCTTTTCTGTGCATGCTGATTTCAAAGTATACTGGAGAAGAAGATATAACATGCACTTGGCACAGAACAATAATATTGCTATTAGAATCTCTACAGAGACATTAAACACCTTTATTCTTTAATCTCGTACTACATTTCCAACAAGTGACCATTTCTGGGTCACAACATGAAGTAAGAAGAACCCTAGTGTAACAGCTAAAGTCTTGAAGGATTCATTAGAGCTGGATTAACATCTTGGTTCATGAGTCAACCATACAGTATGTAATACATGAGACAGGCATGGCATCCATGACTTCACAAAAGAATACACATAATATACAGGGCAAGTGAAAGATTGTCAGTTAGGACAGCTGCTGCTCTGTAGCTCCAACTTAATTCACTAAACTTCATGCTTCTTATTTATAATAAGAGTTTGGTCATTGTTTATTTGGTGTCTAATAAAAGAACTTTGCATGAAATAAAACTGAAAAAATAAATGATACCTTAAATACGCATTAAAAAAACCCACCAAGTTCTCTATTGGCACTATTGACCCTTTGATGTCTACCTGATTATCTAATTGAAAAACACATAAAGGGTAAAACAAAAACAACAAAGTTATAAGGAATATCAAAAAGCTAAGCAAAAAGTAAATAAAAAATGTATTTTGCATTGAGTTAACAGTTTGGTGGACACTGTGCAGATCTGTCTCCATAACATAAAAGTGATCCAAAACATAGTGTTAGTGTGTGTGTTTATACCAACAATAAGACAAATCTAATAGTTGATGTCAAGCCCTAACGATCAGATCTGATTTTGTATCGCAGCACTAGGTAAGTGGATAGCCGAAGGGTGAGAAAGAAAACCCCTAACGCTATAAAGTCCACATGAAGCTTTGCGTCCTTGAAGGCCAGCAGTTGCAACACGTCCTCAGGCTTCTGGAGTGTGCAGTCTGAGGTGGGGCATTCCAAGTTTGTCCGGTTCATTCCATAAATGATTTGGATCGAACCCTCAAAGCCATACCTGTGGAAGAGTTAAACCGCATTATATCATAGCTCTGTTACAATTCTTGATTCTGATTAGTCAGAGGTTTTGATTATTTTTCTATAAGAGCTCAGTGTTTGGTGAGGAAATGCTTATTTATCAATTTTGTCAGCTGTGCCCAGTGTTGTGACATGGGATGTGCTGGACAAATACGTTTGATCCATGGATCCCCCACCCCACAATCCTCAGCAACCAAAGGATCTGCCACTATTGTGTTTTACCATTTTAATGTTATGGTTTATTGGTGTATATCTGAAAATAAAAATCATCATCTGCTCAGAATTACTAAAGTATCCAGGACATTATACTTGCAGATTTCCGATTTGCCTTCTCACGTGATGGCCACCAAATTAAAACATTGTGAATAAATTAAAAACGTACACTATAAATGTGACAAACGTGTGACATTTTTCCTTATCAATGCATTGAATGTTTGTTTGATTTTTAAGCCATAGCTGCAGTGGCATGGCATCAACCTTATCCAGAGGTCTATTTTAAAGCATTGTGTCTAGACATATGTATGCATACTCTGTATCTTACCAGGTCAAACAATTGGATTGTTCAAAATGGATTGTTCAGATTAGACCTGCTACAACATGAGATACTGTAATATGATGATGAAACCTGCCACTGACCTGCCAAAGGAGATATAGGAGATGCGCTCTAGGTATATTGGCATGGTGTCAAAGTTGACGAAGCCAGAGAAGAGCAAGACTGGAATGGATGTCACAGCTCCTAGATATGAGGCCACCTGCAATGAAAATCAGTGAGCTCAGAAAATCCTAAAGAAAGACCATGCTTCTAACGGATGTGTATCTATGATTTACTGATATACCTGCAGGGAGCTGGAAGCGGCTCCAATGAGGAGACCCAGAGACTGAGCGACCAGGGCAGTGCACAGAGACAGAACCACGAAGAGCAGAAATCTCGCCATTTCACCAGGCTGCCCTGTCATCCAGTACATTATACTACAGTACAGTATGGGACAGAGGGTCTGTGTGTGTGTGTGTGTGTGTGTGTGTGTGTGTGTGTGTGTGTGTGTGTGTGTGTGTGTGTAGGAAAAAGAGAAAGAGACAAATCTGGTAAGAAAATATTTTGTGACTATTTTCACATTAAATAAAGATCTGTTCTTAGAGACACCCACTGCTTACAAGATGCAGATGCAAAATTGTAATTAATTAATTAATTAATTAATTAATTAATTAACACGATTTTTTCCTTCACCTATCCCCCTATGTCCTATGTTGAAACTACTACAGATGGCTTACCTATGTATGTATATATATTACATAAACAGTGACCTGGTCCATTGGCAACCATACACACTAATGCCATAACACTGCCTCCAGCATGCTTCATCATAAGCTGTTTCTTTCTTTCTGCGTAATTTTCTCTTCCCATCAACCTGGTACAAGTTCATTTAGGTTTCATTATTCCAAAGAATCTAAATTAAATCCGTCTCTTGACTGCAGAGACTCTCTCCTCAAGAGAGTTTTTGACATTTCTAGATGTTGTGAAACATCAATATCACCCCTCCCAGTAGTGTGAGTGTACAAGTGTGTGGTTATGTACAAGAAGATATCTAGTCATTTAAATCACTGTCAATCATTATTCATAGAACAAGAGTTAAATACAAAACTTGTAATTACAAAGATAACATCTTGAAATTTATGGCATTAGGTCTGAAAACAACATTCCGTATTATATATGCTAATATAGTATGTACCATTCAGAATAAATAATATAACCGACATACCTGGAAAGGAACATCAGCCATGGTCTTAGCTAGGTAGTAAGCTTTTAAACTGTACCAGTAGTTCAGATGCTCCCTTTTAAGCACTGGCAACTCCAGAGGAACTGGGAAAGTAAGTAGCAAAGAAGCACCCAATTGATCAGAATTTTTACAATGTATCCTCTTTTATAACTGCTATGATCTTTATAAATATTGAAAGAACTTCAGTTGTCAGTCAGATTTTTAACATTATTGTCCTTCATCAGTGGTAATCAGACACACACACACACACACGCACAGTGGATACAATAACAAAAGTCCTTACATGTGAGGATGGTGGGCATTAATGCACCAAACACGAGGATAAGCATGGAGAAGAAAAGGCATCCAGTGTTGTTAATGACTTTGTTGGCATCGTTGCCGATCTTTAGGCACAGCAGGCCGATCAGAAGTCCGACTAACAAGTGCGATATCAACCTTATGTGGGTCGACACCTGGACACACAATTACAAATCCTCAAACATGGTGTGTGTGGCGGTCAACACACTATAAAACATTTTGTCAGAATATTTAACACGTAAAATGTATTAGATTTTAAGAAATCTTACCTGGTCTCTGTACGTGGTGATGAAGGTTCTTTTGAAAAGAATGTTGAACTGATTGAGCGTGCTGGTGGCAAAGGTGTGTTGTTCAATGTCTCCTGAATCCTGTGCAAACACAGCAGAGCATGTGTGAGGTTGATAGCTGTAGCAGATAGACTGACATTGTTTGTTCACGAGTGAGTGTATTGCCACTCACGTTGTTATACTGAGATGGGCGAGATGATGTAGGATCACTCTGGTCACTGGAGCCACCCTCTGAACACACGCCGCCCTGCTTTGCCTCAAAGAGCACAGGATTCCAATCACCATACTCTCCTGATGCCACCTCGATTACTTGTGGAAAAAACAGATATGGAAAACACACAGAGCTTATGTGGAAGATTAAAAGATTTTGAGAACTGCTACTACATCTACAGACACAGTGATTACTCTGTGGTGAGCAGAATATGATCTGGTGATGTGCCGTATGACCTTTGTTCTATGTGATGTGTTCTTCTGTTCTAACCAGTCTCTGGTGAGACCTACAACTTTTGCAATTCCAAATACAGATGTGGGGGGGGGGGTTGAGGGGGGAGACCAGGTGAGGTCATCAATAATGTGTAAGCAAAGGAACTACTCTTTCTGTTTCAGGCACTTTCAGGGACTGTAGGTTACTGTATATCAAAATGCTAAAAAGAAAAAAAGCATAAATGCTAAACAAGCATATATTTGCTTAGTAAAAAGGAATAAATGAACAATGATCAATTATGTGTCTGACTTCATACATTTTTCCAACCACAGTTTAAATAACACATGCACACATCGTACATACTGAAGTCTGCAGGATTGTGGTGAGGAGGGCAGTGGAGACCAAGGTTCTTCAGATAGGGGATGAGATTTGGGACTGTTCCCTTATATATGCACTGCCCCTGACTCAGAATATACAGCTGTGACACAGAGCACAGACAATAGAGGAAGTGAGTTTCAGATTAAACACTACTGCTATCAGATTTAAAAATTACATAAAACTAACACATAATAATTTGTCAATGTATGGATTATGTGGATATATATGTGCATCTATAATTAGAAATTAACAAATTAGAAATTAACAAATTTGAATTTGAATCATTGCCAGTCACTGTGAAAAAAAAAATAACACAGCTGAGGTGTGACCTAAGTTTAATTTAGTATGTTAGTTTTTACATTTAAAATACTGTCTCATACCTTGTCAAACATCTCAAAGACTTGAGCACTGGGCTGTGGGATAGTACAAATGATGGTTCTTCCACCCAGAGCAAGAGACTTCAATAGTGAAACCACCTGGTAACAGGACTGCACTGTCTAGACCACTGGCACACACACACACACACACACACACACACACACACACACACACACACACACACACACACACACACACACACACACACACACACGTGCAAAAACAATACTCCCCCCATTCTAACAAGAGGTTAGACACCCCCTGCTGAGGTGATTCATTGAAGTCATAAAACAATGCCTAAAGTGACATAAACAACAGGTTTTCATTTGATTCAATTCTAATTTATTTACTCTTACTGGAACACCTGCCCGTAACCTGCCCGTAAGCTATGTATCTGCATGATTTATGCATTTCACCCAATACGGCATTTCTGCCCCAAAGTGTGGAAAGTGCCAAAGTGTGCAGTTTCTCCAATGTCCACTGGAAGCTGCCTCCATCAATGAATCAAACCCCTTTTCCACCAAACAGGTGTTAATTATTGCCTGGTGCTTGTGCTGGCTCAGAGCCAGTTCAAAAGCAAACCTCCTAAGAACTGGCTTTGTTTTTGTTTTTTTGCTAGCAGCAACAACAGTGATGAATTTCACAATAGCTTTGCGAGCAGTACTCCTAGCTTTGTCATTACTGGAAACCATTTGAGCTGCCCAGTGCAAATTGAGTAACCTTTTTAAAGATTAAATCATTTTGATCTAAGTGTTAGTAAGTGCCGTAAGTGTTTCTTTGTTTTAAACCCAGCAACGTGTTGGCGTTGGCATGGAACTGTTGTTTCTGTCTGAGGGCCGGTTTGTAACTGAGGTACTGTAGGTAAGGGTGTTCCTATCAACAGCCAGGACCAGATTGCTCTGCCCGAATGCTTGTTTATGGATTAACCGGGATTTAGACGGAGTCAACTCCTGCCAAGATGACAAAACTTATGGGTGATGTCATGGAGGACTTGTCCAGTTCTTTCATACAGTCTGTGGTTTCACCAGAATGTGACTGGCTGATTGGATCATTGCATGATTAAGTATCAATACAGATGTTCCTAAAAAAACGTCAAAGAGTGAATATGGACATATACACATAAAGGTGGTACGGAACCTGGTAGGCTCATCTAAAAACATGACAGGTGGGTTGTTGACCAGCTCCAGTGCAATAGCCAATCGTTTACGTTGACCCCCGGAGAGAGCTTGTGTAAGAGTGTGTGCACTCTCCTGCAGGCCTAGAGCAGTGAGGATCTCGTTCACCTGCGACAAGTTCAAATGCAGTGTTATAAGTGTGGGAATTTTACATATACATTTATCATTATACTAATAGTTTGTTATCGTTATTAAGATCATTTATTATGAGCATATATTTGGCACCATCACAGAACTGAGATTAGGTGGTGTAAGCTAAAACCGTTTCTGTTTCACTTACCAGTTCTTGCTTCACTTCCATGGTCTCGTTTAGCTTCAGGTTGGCTGAAATCTGCAAGACAGGGTGCACATCATCACTGAGAGGAATGTGATCAGTGGAACAGAGGAGACGGAATGCGGTTTGTGAAGGTGTTTGATAAATAAATGTTTAATTGAAACCTTACCATCATGGTCTCCAGTGTGGTGAGGTGTGGTACCAGCATGTCATTGTGACGCACATAAAAATGTATGGTCACATTTATGTAGTTTTATTTATTTATTTATAGAGATGTATTTCTGGAAAAGAAAAAAAATCTAATACAGACTGTAATGGTCAAGGTTTATCTGTCAAGTGCATTTATAATCCTTATATACTGTGAATATATCAGTATGGCCACAGGGGGCAGTGTGGCGCTCCGCTCGCGCTTGGACTTCT
>QMIH01001041.1:0-15130 GCA_003987875.1 Clarias batrachus
TGGCAAGACAGAAATGGCATTCCACGAAAAGAAACCTGCAAGTTGGTGATGTTGTGATGGACATGGATGAGTTCTCACCTCGTGGTGAATGGAAGCTTGCAAGGGTTGTAGAGACTGTTGAGGGTAAGGATGGACTTGTAAGAAGAGTCAAAATCTCAGTAGGAGATAAGCGACTGAGCAAAAAAGGTGAACGTCTGAGTAAGCTCTCCATATTAGAGCGACCCGTACAGAAGTTAGTTCTGTTGTTAGAGGCTTCTTGAGTCTTTGGGTAAAAATTATTTCAAGTCCTTGTCAAGTGAATGTCATTTCTAATGAAAAATTATTCATAGTTCATGTTACAGTAAGTAATGAACTACTCTTAATTTTGGTGGGAGTGTAAATGACCCAGTTTACAAGGTGAATATTTGAGTGGTCACGGAATATTGTTGTTTTATTTGTTTATTTCCTACTTGATGTGGATCTGTATTGCCTTGGATTTAGCTTTATTTTGAGGACWTTTGTTTTGAAATAGCGTCCGTAGGGGCGGGGTTTTAGTTTTCTGGCAGCAGAAAGAAAGTTTAGACTGGAATGTTCTAGCACCTCCAGAATTGGCACAAGCTCTTACGTTGGTGTTCATTGATTTAAGGATATTTTGTCTCTTTTTTCAATAAATCAAAAATAACCATCAGTCAAGTGTTGACCATCTTTCTGGGGGGATGCTACATTTGAGGCTTCAGAACACCATCCCAACTGTGAAGTATGGGGGGGGTAGTATAATGTTGTGGGGCTGCTTTGCTGCAGAAGGGACTGGTCCACTTCACCAAATAGATGGCATCATGAGAAAAAGAAAATTATGTGGATATATTGAAGCGACATCTGAGGACATCAGCCAGGAAGTTAAAGCTTTGTGCAAGTGGGTCTTCCAAATAGACACTGACCCCAAGTATACCTCCAAATTAGTTACAAAGTGGCTAAGGACAACAAAGTCAAGGTATTGGAGCGGCCATCACAAAGCCCTGATCTCAAAGCCCATAGAACATTTGAACTTTTCGGCAAAACCAAAAGGCAAGAAGCAAGAAGGCCTACAAACCTGACCCAGTTACACCTGTTCTGTCAAGAGGAGTGGAACAAAATTCCAGGAAACTAATGTACTGTAGAAAGCTTGTGGGAGGAAACCCGGGGCTATTCTACCAAGTACTAAGGATGTGTATGTATATTTATGACTTTGATGAAAATATTTAAAAAAATACATACAAATTTTCCCTCACTCGATTCTGAAATTTATAAAATGCATAAAATATGTTAATATTTATTTATTTAAAACAGGAAAGGTTTGCTCTGATTTAATGTTTGACAGTAAAGAAAAAAAGTTTGTGTTTTTTTTCTGCTTTCAACTGTATATATAAATAAATAAATGTATATATAAATATATAAATAAAAAAGTCTGTACATTGGGTCAGAAGTCACTCTTTCAATTATATACTTACATTTTTCTACATTGGAGGAGCAGAAACCGGTCTAAATTTTAATAAAATATAATATCAATGTCAGTATTGATCAATATTAAAAAAATATATGATATTTTTTGTCATATTGCCCAGCCCTTACTGTTAATACTACTCCTACTAGTACTACTACTACTACTACTACTACTAATAATAATACTAATACCTTTCCTCTCCAGAGTCTTGCTTCTGTAAGACATAAATTTCTTTAACTGATCAATACAGTCAGTCTCCAGGAAGTTCTTCCAGTGTTTAGCCTCAGTGCCTTTAGGATCCCAGTGGTTTATAAAATTCTGAGCTTTATCATTAGCTGCAGTCCAGGTTCCAGTTGTCAGATCCAGACTGATGAAATCTTCTCCATCATAAGCATATTGTATGTATCCTCCTGTGGTGACATCATCACGGCTCACAGCCGTGCATCCTCTGTACTGTATGACCTCCTGCACACACAAAGTTTAGATTAATTTTCTTTACATTTACACTCAATGCAAATAAATATTGCTTGTTCTAACAGAACAGTATACAACTTGAGAGAGTGAAAGAACAGCTCAATGCTACGTAAAAAGCAGCTTAAAATCTGAAAGGCCCGTTTGTAACAGAGGTCGGCTACTAAAAACTGCCCTAATTGTTTCATTTCACAGTTTGTGGGCTGGTACAAACTGGTACAAAAAATACTTACACACACTGAAAAAGAAATAGGTACCTTTTAGTGACTCTAGGAGTGAGCTTGTTTGTGCATTAATGGACACTTAGGTTAGGATGTGTTTCATGGATGATGTTTGAAAAACGACCAAACTGATCCCAAACCAGCCTAAAATGTGTTCACCTGCACATTCAAAATCTTTTTTTAATTTTATTTCAATGACATTTTAATGACACTCGCATTCGTTAAATGCGATCTGATCCAGTCAGTTCACCATTCACCAAAAAGTGTGTAGTGTAGACTCTAGCGTGAAAGTAGACTAGAAAAAACTACTTTCCCCCATTTTTTCTTCTTTAAATTTGCATACACACGGACCAGTCAAAAAAAATTAAAAAGTCCCCACATGGATGTAACTAAGCAAATAGTTACGAGTTCTCTGCAGAGTGAAATCACTCAGATACACACAATCATGTGTTTCTGTGGTTGTGTTCGGTTCTTTCTATGACCTAATAATAATAATAATAAAATAATTTTTCAGAGTTCTACATTATAAAAGTAATGATAACTTTTCCTGACATATCTGAAAGTCCAAATACACAGTTTGAAGTCTGAAGCCTCCCAGGTAACACACACTAGCAAGGCTTCTATACTGTATAAGCAAACATTCCTTTTAAAATTCATTGTCCTGTGCTTTTTTGCCGGCACGTGTCTGTGCCACTTTTATGTTAAAGGTTAAGATTCACTTCTCATTCAGAACATTCTCTTCTAAAATAGACAATATAATAATAATAATAAGAAGAAGAAGAAGAAGAAGAAGAAGAAGAAGAAATAAAGGGATGGGGTAGATAAGAGAGGGTAAGAGCAAAAAAGTTAAAATAGGAACTTACCACTATGACTGGTAAAGGGAGAGAACGAAGAAAGGTAGATATACTGTGTGTACAAGAGACCAAGTGGAAGGGAAGCAAAGCTAAGAGCATTGGAGGTGGGTTCAAACTGCCTTACTATGGTGTAGATAATAAAAGAAATGGTGTAGGTCTAATACTGAGAGATAAATGTTATCAGTGCATACAGGGGTTGTGTTTTTCTGTCTGTGTTTACATTCATGAGGAAAAAATGAGGCTTAAATGACTTCAATATAAGAAAGAGTGAAAATTTTACTTTCCATACCCACTGAATATGCATTTTTAAAATCCTATTGTGCCTCATGGCCCATGGCCTTCTTAACAAATACAGTTTGTAAAACTGTTCTGTAAAACTAGTTTGTTGTTATTTTTTCCTGGTTTACTCACTATATTATACTCCATTCTTCCCATGAGAGACACAGCTACATTTAAATAAAAGATTCTGTACAAAATCCTGTATAAAGACAGTGGCATTGGAAATAAATTAATTAGAAACATAATTCTACAATATGACATACTGTAACCTAGTCATGATGACACGATATTTACTGTGTCTAATCAGTCTTGTCAAAATGGCATGGTGAGTCTCCTGCCTCTGGCTCACAGAGAAATGAATGAAAAGTATAAGTATATATTTCATGAGGGTATTATGAAAAACTGTTTATTCGTGCTGGAAGCCCTGAGAGTGTTTTACCTGCAGTGGGATTAAGTCTTCTCTTCTTTTCTAGATTCACAATGACCTGGAACCTGTCTCGCTGCTCCATCATATACTTTGTCTCACGGTTCCAGTAACCTGGATCATCAGCTTCAATCGTCTTCATCCACTCTGTCTTTGGGATCATTTTCCTGATGTTGCCGTCATAATACACAAACTGCTCTCCATCCACCAGACCAACAGCACTGGATTGCCCATTGACAGTGTAGAGCAGGAGTATCAAACTCAGTTCCTGGAGGGCCGCAGCCCTACAGAGTTTTGTTCCAACCCTGCTCCAACATACATACTATGTAGTTTTCAAATAAGCCTTAATGACTTGTTTAGTTTGGATCAGGTGTTTTTAATTATGGTTGTAACAAAACTCTGCAGGGCTGCGGCCCTCCAGGAACTGAGTTTGAGACCCCTGGTGTAGAGGTACTGCAGAGAGTGTCGTCCTGTAATGGTTCACATAGGTTGAGAGACTAATCAACAAATTGTTGTAACGTGACAAATTAATACTTTTGCAAGGCACTATAGTAACCTAGTCCCCTGTGTAAGGTACAGTTGTATTGTATGGCTCCTGCCAAATAACTACATGTAAATGTAACTCTAAATGAGCTTCTCCTCTGCAGCAGATGTAACGTTAAGGTCTTCATGAGAGACAGTTTCATCATGGTGCTTGATGGGTTTTGTTAATGCTCTTGACACAATACTGTTCTTACAATTACAGTTGAGCTGCATGTCTTAAAATAACAGCTGACTGTGCTTGTTGTTATTTAATTACCTAATTACCTATTCCATAAGTGTTATTTCATTGTTTTTGAAATCACCAGTATTGTTCTAGAATGTAGAAAATAAAAACACTGAATTAGAAGGTGTGACCAAACTTTTGACTGGTACTGTATACATAGTTGATAAATAGGCAGCACAAAAAGTGTTTTGTTTGTTTGTTTTTTGGAATAAAAAAATACATATATTTATTGAATGTGTAATCTGCTATTTAAGAAGATCTTGTAATGTTGTTGTTGTTTTTTCTCCCACTGAAATGTGTCCTATGGTGTGTAATTTGTATAAAACAGAATTATCTTTTTAGACACTTATTTACATTTAAATGTTATTTATTAAATATGAATTTATGAATAATATTTTACCAATGAAAATTTGAACTTGAAATAAAAATGGGAAAATTCTACTTATTTTATGACTGAAGATATTATAAATCCAAAGGAGAAAGAAGTATTCAAAATAGTTATATAATGTTCAGTGTTGGGGGACGTTACTTTTTAAAGTAACTAATTAAATTACAAAATTACTGTCTTCAAAAAGTGTTCTGTTACATTACAGCGTTAATGTCTGATAAAAGTAACTAGTTTGAGTACTTTTCCAGAAAATGAAAACTCCTTTTTTTACATTTTTGAAAAAGTAACTAATTAACTGAGTACTTGAATGGCGGACATAACTCGTTAGATTACTTGTTACATTAAAAACAATGTAACTCTAACGCATTACATCCAACACTGACAATGTTTTGATATACAGTAAGGAAACAGTTATATTTACAACAGCAATTGTTTAATTTGGTTTAAACATTCTGAATTATTTAGAAACCCCACCCAGGCTTTGCATTTACCATCTGCAGTTTTATACTTTAAATAATTCATGACCTGTTTATTAATAAGCACAGTGACTAATGTTATAAACTGAACCCGAGAGCTGGTTTCCTGACAGAGACAATGATGAAGTTAAACTCCCAGTGTCTCTGTATCCTGTTTACTGTAAATTATAATAACTGTACAACTGTCTGATTATTTATTTTATTTATAATACACCTATATTTTAACACTGTGAACAGTTATACTTGTGGAATAAACTTAAATGTAATTAAATAAATTAAACAGTATTCATAAAATGTATAAATGATCATACCTCGAACAAGATGTCCTACCATTCAGTTCCTTAATATACTGACCATATCTAGCACAAGGGTGTGTTTCAGTGATCACCAGCCAAACAGAGGTGTTTAATAAACATCATAAATAACAGATCTACTCATGTTGCCTGAGACATATTACTATGAGATATGTGATTTACAGAGACTAACTTATAAACCATAAAATCATGCAGCTTTCTAATGATTTATTACTGTATATCTCTACACTCACCTGCCCATGCCAGATGAACAACACATGTGGATAAAATCAGAAGGTTTAGTAGAGCACTGCAGTCCTCCATCTTGTTCTGTAGACTGTAGACAAAAGAAACGAATAACTAAATAAAAAATATCTCCAAAATCATATTTTATGCTCCAGATTATTTTGCTTACCATAATCACAGGGTTTGTCTTATACAAGTCACAGAACATGCGATCTGTTATTGTCTATCTGATACTTAAACTCCGGAGCATGTTTCCAGTAATGTAAAAAGCAGCCATGCAGTGCGCATTGTACAATCTCAGGCATGGGATTGCCCGATGACGCAATCACTACTTCCAAAACAAAAATCTGCGCTTCTGCAAACTTAAATGCAGAATGCGTTAGTGATTTTTTCATCCCTACGTTCCCGTTATGTTGTTCCCTTACAATCACATTCATTTGGGTTAAATTTATGAACAGCAGCAGCTCTGCTTTACGTGTGTATGTATCTGTACATGCGTATTTACTTCCTGCTCACATCGCACGTATAAATGATCTCTAAACTCGAAAAAGTGGTTATTAAGATCTGCGAAAATGTCCTGGCTGGAGAAAATAATAAACTGCCTGATGTTATTGTAGGAAAATGCATGATGGTGAGACTCGGCCTCTGAGTGTCATCCTGCCCCTGCTCTTTGCTTTGTGTCACAGATTCTCCTGTGAAATATTTTTTCACTACTCACACACTCCAGGATGCTCATTTGGCATGTGGCCTCCCTTGCAGGGGCGAGCTGATAAATTTTGCAAAGCTGCTGGAAGATCATCGCTATCGCCGCTCCTTTAGAGGAAGGCATGGAGCTCAGTTCATGGTTAGAAAGAAAAAGTGGCATGTGCGGAGGGACTTTAAAGGCAGGTTGATTGTACGCCGCCATTTAATCACCTGGAAAGGGCCAACTGACCACTACAGTAAAAAAAAAAAAAAAATGCTGCTAAGGAGCCTGCGAAATCTGGTGCCTGGCCCAGGTCCCTTTCCCACTGCCATCACTCCCCAGCCTTGTGTCTGTATGCAAGCTAGACACTGCTTCAGACCTGCACATGCACAACTATCATTCCTTCTTCCCTTCCTTCCTCCTTAATTCCCCCCTTTTCCTTATTTTGCTAATAAAAAATACCCTTGTCCCGCAAGACTCATGTCTGTGTATCTGTAATGTGTCCAGACTCAAAGATCCTACAGTGTCTACAGAGATATTGTATGGAAAGAAACAAAAAAAAGAAACAAAAAAGAAACAAAAAAAGAAAAAAAACAAAACAAAAAAAAAGGAAGATTTCTCAAAAGGAGACAAAAGCTATGGCTCAAAATTGACAAGGCCCATGCAGCTGGAAAAACTGTATTCTTTGCTGGCATTTAACATTTTTCCTGCCCTGCCGGAAACCAGTAGCAAAAATGTATAGTTATGTCAGTCTGTGCAACTTTCTTAATATCACCTTTTTGAATGGTTCTAGCATTTTGTGGCATTGTAGAATAATTAGAATATAATCCCTAACACTTTTACACTGGTAGCACTTTCTGACACATTAATGTCACATCAGTTTAAACACACATTCAATACAAATGCAGGGGTTTAATGGATGAAAAGCATGTGTGTATACAATCCAGAACTTTGGTCAGTTGTGTGTTTTGAATGTTGTGACTATGAATCAAAACTGGAATAATAAATCCAAATTGCATGGCTAAGTCGTAGACGGCAATGCAGAAGCAAGAGTTCGAAGAATGTAGTTTTGGTCAGCAGAGAGATTAGTCCAGATCATGGGCAGAGACTAATTGGGAAAATGGAGGTGAGAGTTCAAATAAAGCCATCGTTTCACTCAGCAGGGATACAAATCCAAATCACAAGATAAAAACAATACAAAACAACACAAACAGTAAAAACAAAAAGCCACTGGGAATAGTACCACAGAATTATGGGTGAGGTGGTAAAGCAGCGAAACCTGATGTATTTGTGGTAGAATATGCGCATACATGGTAAGTGGGGGTAAGAGAGACTGATGGGTAAGATGAATTATTAAAACACCCAGAAGTCATATATGAGACATTATAAAGCATGATCCCAGAGCTTTCATTGCAGTTAATTAACACGCTATGAACCTTTTGTGTTTTATTTGGTGAAGTGTGTTTAGTAAATTTTGCAGTTTCTTATTCCCAATAGAGTACTGCCTTTTAGCACTATGCTGACAATATTCCTTATATCCAAAATAGTAAAAGCCATACTTTAATTTGCTTTTATTAGCCAAACATTAGTTCTACTCAGATGCACTGGTGCTGTTTATGAGTTAAAATGATTAATTTCAAGAAGTTTTTCATGAACATTTACTATTATTTAGTGTTTTTCTCCTTGGGGTTTTTCAGAAGCTCTCAGTTGATTCACTCGGTGGTGTAGTTTGTCTCATTCCTAAACTATAAAAAGAGCTTCTACTCTCAACATGACCTGTAACATTTTTCAACAATGAAACTGTTTGCTCTTGTTTTCACTAAAGGCTTAGAAAAAGACTAGACTTTGAACTAGAGTGTATTGATGAAAAAAACTATTTTGATTTTCAATTCTGATTTTGAAATCACTCAGTCTGGTCTTATGCATTAATCATACTGATTATGTTATTCTCTGTCTTGACTATAAACTGTTTAATACTGTAGAAGCCCATTTACAGTATATATTTTAAGTTAATTAGTAAATAGTAAATTTTGAACAATTATCTGAATTTCATAAACAAGCTCTATTGGCATGGAAAACAATCTGCAAACACACTTTTTCTTCTTAACCTTATTATATTTTGGAATAATGAGACTTTCAAACTTCCACCTTGCATGACTCCTCCTCACGCCGGTTCATCTCTTTAAATGATGGTTCCATTGCCACACTGCCATGTTCTCTTTTCTCTGACCTTCCACGCCTCCAAGATCACCTTTCCTGAGGTTTCTACACAAATGATTACAACTAGACAGCTCACCATTCTCCGGATTATTGCGTGCTCTCTAGCTCAGGTTTTCCGTGCTAATTTTTGGATTCATTTTATACAATCAATCTAAATGACCTTTCGTCTCATGTTTATGTCTTTATCTTGTGATTTGGATATGTATCCCTGTCATGCAAACAGTGGCGGCTGTTGCAAAAAAAATTGGGAGGAGGCGAAAACAAAATTAAAATTCAACTTTCAGTAGTCGCCTGTAAATAGCCATAAGAACTACTGGAAAAGCTCGGCCGTCATCACTTGACTGCTGCTTAATTAGAAGATCAGGTCGATTTGGTCCAAGCTCTAACTTTTTTTCTTTTTTTGTCCAATTGCCTTGCGAAGGAGTATTTTAGCAAAGAAATTACAGAATTCCAAGCAGTGGAATTCATATTTTAATGGCTTCCACGTCAATCACTATTCAATACTTGAACGAACAATCTGCTGACCGTTAATAAGACTCGTTGAGAATGGTCCAATCACAGGAGCCCAAATATTTAAAAAATATTGATTTGCTAAGAACAAAAGTGGGAAGGTTCGGGGTGCACAGTTCTCCGCCCCAAGGATGATTTGAAAAAATCCAATCAGAGCTCAGCCTCAAGTCACATGCTTTTAAAAATTTTACGTGCCTACATAGACACTCGTTTGTCCGACGCCCTGCGTACACAAACACAAATGAACGTAATTGTCATGCCTGTGTTTGCGAGGCATAGATGCAGAGGTCCTGATGTTCTTTGGAATGATGTTTTTTATTTAAGAATAACAAAAACAGGGAAATCAAACAAATAAATACACTTTAAGACAAAACAAACCAAAACACGAATCGCTATATAGAAAACACGAACTAAACTAGACCACCTTTACTAAGTTTAAATCAACAGTTGCAAGACTGTTGAAGAAATGAAGTCAAACGAAACTTAAGAACACTACAAACAAAAAAGTCTTTGGGCGCTTTGTCGCCCTCTAGGGGTTATCCCTGACAGCAATACAGTTTAGATTTTTTTAATTGTAAATAAATTATATTAAGAAATACAGCGGAATATTGTGACTAAATGACTTTATTTCATTATTAAAATAAATAATTATTATGTTAAATAATTACATGTTAAAGGAGCATTTTTCTCTGCCTAACTTTAAGGGGGCGGCGCCCCTGCGCCCCGTATTGACCGACTATCACTGCATGCAAACTCTCACCCCACTTCATTGGACCCTTTACCATCACTTTACATATGTTTCCATCTCACCTTTCATGTTTCCCAGATATACCACATCGTATACTGTCTGTTAAATTTTCTCTGCTTTGATCTTCCTCGCCTCCCTGACCACATCTACCAAACACTGGAGGCTCAATCATAAATGAAGCTCTGCGTTCCCTTTTTTTTGTTGGACTATTTCATGTATTCATGTTATTAAATGCAGAGGTTCCATACTACAATTCAGTTCAGACATCTGGTCAACATTCCTTGTGGTAAAATCTGCTTTACCATCCACTAAGAATAATAAAAATTATCTGTTTCTTATTCCAACAATATATGTCACTTCCCACTGGGGTGATCTCCACAGTAAAAAGAATACATCGTTTTTCACCAATATAATTAAGGAGGTATCATTTAATATTCTGCTGAATATTTACTTCCCTAAAATTTTCAAATGTGACATTGATGTTTCATTTTTGTTCTGCTGACACTGAAATTGTGCCTCATTTATTTGCCACTGTCACAACTTCAAAAAATAGTCTTTAATCTGCTTTAATATTTAATGTGCACTTTTACATATTAAATGAAAACATGCCTGTCTTAATAAAAAATACACTATAGAGTATAACATTTTTATAGGATATATTTTCATTCATTCCTAAAATAAGGACAAAGACATGTGTTGTTATTCCTAGTTATTGGATCACACTAACAGTAACTCGATGAGTCAGGTACATTTCATCTAGACTAGACTACATAACTGCTGTAAACTCTGCACTCCACCAGATGTCGCAGTGACATATCAGCATTTGATACAATACAAAGTGAAAGAGGTGTCACACGCTTCATGTGGCTTCATCTGCCATCACTGCTTCAGACCTGTGAACTGAGCAAATATTCTTCTTCTTCAAAGTTTTATTTTCAACTTTCAGAGAATCTGTGATCAAGAATTATTGATTTACATAAAGCTGGAAAGGGTTACAAAGTGATTTCAATGCCTTTAGACATTCATCATCTACAGTTCACAAATCAAGGCACATTGGGACTGTGGCTACTCTACCAAAAAATGGCGCTCGGTCAAAATGACCAAACAAGACACATCAATGAGGTAAAAAAAAAAAAAACAACTCTGAGTGACAACCAAAGATTTGAGTTCACCATTGGAACTGGCTAACATCTGTGTTCATGAGCCTACAATACGTACAACATTGAACAATTAGGGAGTCCATGGCAGGACTCCACAAAGGAAGTCGCTGCTCACTTAAAAGAACATTGCTGAACACCAGAAATTCGTGAAAGAGCACATTGACAATTCTTAGCAGTATTGGGAAAATGTGTTGTGCACTGATAAAACTAAGATTGAACTATTTGGAAAGAATGTTCAGCACTACTGTACATCTGATGTAAAAAGAGCACTGTATATCATCATGAAAACATTATCCCATAAACTATGGTGGAGGAAACATCATGATTTGGGCCTGCTTTGCTGGACCAAGGTGTGGCCAGCTTGTAGTCATTGCGGGGAGATGAATTTCCTAAAGAAAAGAAAAAAATTCTTCAGCAAAATGTGATCATCTTTGTCGGTCACTCTGGGTTGTTTCTTTACCTCATTGATGTGTCTTTGTTGTGCTCTTCATGTCATTTTGACTGGGTGCCCACTTTTGAGAGTGTCTCCATTTGTCTGTAAACAAATATGAATTGTATCCCTTTCCAGCTTTATGCAATTCATAATTTCTTGATAATAGATCCTCTGAAAGCTCTTGTTGGTGAGGCATGGTTCACATTCGCGTATTCTTCTTGGGGAGAGCAACCTAAAAGAGTTTGAGTGTTTTTTTTTTCAGTCAAAGTCTGACTCTAGTCCACACCTCCAAACGTTTCTTAACAAGACTTGAGGTATGCTAACCAATTAGCTTTGTTGAGGTCATTAACTCAAGGATTCACTTACACTGTAAACCTGATTAAGTTGGCAAAACTCAAAATATTTGAGGTAATCAGTTACAACAATTTTTCTAAGTGATGATATTTCCAATTTTAAGTAAACAGAACTGTCAATTTTTGAGTTTGTTGAACTTGTTGCAAATCAAATAAAATGCTGCGGCTGTAACCACAGCAGACAATCCAAGGCTGGAAATCAAACACGGGTCTTTCGCATGACAGGTGAAACACTTACCACTGAGCCACCAGTGCTCTATAGAGTTTAATTTGGTGGAACTTTAAGGTGACAGTTACTGTTACTTACGATTACTTAAAATATCAAATTTGTTCAGCTGACTTGAAAAGTGTCATTTCTACAAACTCATAAATACTCAAAAAGTTCTGATTATTCAAAAAGGTCTATTAATTTGACCTAATTGCAATCATTTACGTTAACAGTACTCAATGTGTTTAATTACTTTGAGCATTTTTTTCACTAGCACAATGTCATTTTTAGAATCGTTCTTAATAAAGATGTAAAATATCAGATTTATTTTGTGTTATTATTTTAGACACATTATATTTGTCAATACTCTTGACTTAGATGACGATCAGATCACTTTATATAATGCAGAACCATGAAACCACACCATGAAATTACAAAAGTTTCACATACTTTTTCTTGCCACTGTATTTCGTCCAACTACAGATCATTAGAAACATCTGTTTCATGTTTATAAAACAGTAAATGACATATAAGATTATGTACACACTTTACTTTGGGCAGCTGAAGAATCGACAACATTTGCATCCAACTTTTCATGTTCGTGTCTTGATTGGCCGATTGGCAGTTTTCATTTTAGAAAACTGTAGTGCAGCGTAATGCACAGAGTGAGATTCAGCAGCCTGCAGAAACAATGAAGATAAAAATAAAGATGCAGATAATGAAGTATAAAAATAAATAGAAAATCAATTTCTTTAGAAGTTCTATTGAGCTGGAGTGAGGATTAATAGAGATCATAAAGCTGTTAAACTTGAGGATCTTTTTCCATTCGGTATATTTTTCTTTATTCCACTTGTATTCATCAGGTATAATATTTATTACTTTACTTTAAAAAATACATATTTATTATATTAATCATTATTATAGTTATTGGAGTGTGGTCACTTGATTTAACAAATTTAATTTAAAGCACATAACTCAACAGTAAGCAGTCTACAAATAATATCAATGTGGTATTAACTGAATATTTTGAGAGGAGGTAATGATGATAAAAAGCTCTCTGAATAATAAAAATAGAAAATAAATACATCTATTTAAATAATGAGCCAAATAGTTTAAATAGTATTTATTAATTACATGAGTAAACCTGTATGGAGGTCCAATTTACAGTTGTTTTACATTTTTATAAAAACTTTTTAAGGCAGTTAAAAAATCTTTAAATGATTATCAAATTTGTATTAAAAAACAATAGTGAACTGATTCTGTCAAAATATGTGCAAATGTTTATTAAATTGTTTTGCAATATTAAACTCTTAAGATACACATTTTTTTTAAATGCCAAGAATTTAAATCATCTTCAGCTCCATAAATATTAATATATTAAAAGCAAAATGAGAATATAACTCAGAGAATATGAAAAATATTTTGATTTATATTCAGAGTTAAAATACAAATGAGAAGTGCAAAATAGTACTGAACTGAGGAGTTCCAAGAGCTGCTTGAAAACTACAAGCTTTATTGTCATGTGTCATTATTAATGGCATTAAAATACTCAACAGATTAAAAGCCTTATTAATTTCCTGTGTTTAATTTGTCATTTGTCTTTAAATAAGTGTCTTTTTACTCAGTGGATAAAATTTTCTCATCAAACAAATTAATTGATTTATGTTAGAGTAAATCAGTATAATCAATCTAAATTTACCTCAGTGTCTTCTACTGCAGCACCTAATGCAACACAACACCATTATTATTATTATTATTATTATTATTATTATTATTATTATTTCAGGAGTAATAATTGACCTGTGTTAACTTTTCTATGCTTCAGTATAATGAAGATCAGGACACTGAAAAGAATTACAGTCGCTGAACCAAACCCCACAATCAGCATGAAGAACACAGCAGAAGCGAGGCAGCCTGGACATAAAATAACAACAATATTTATATTTTTAAACCTGCTTATTATTGTAATTTAAAATGTACAGAAGCCTCTGAGGAAAAAAGAGCCAACCTGTCTCTTTGCTCTCATAAACGTCTTTATTTCCCTCTGAAAAAAGAAACATTAATTTTACAACCTGAGTTGAATTAACTTTTATGAAAAGTAGTGCCTGTATAAATTTACCTTTTACATTTAAAAAGGTTGAGTTACTAAAGTTAACTTGGTTCAGTTCCATATAAGCTGCAGTAGTAGAGTCCTGTATCAGAGACATTTACTGCAGTGATGGTGAGAGACGTGTTCTTGTCATGAACAGACATCACTATTCTCTCACTCTCAGTAAAGGAGTAACATGTTTCTGATGGAGCTGATGTCCTAAACTTTTTACACCCGTGAAGAAGTGGAACTGAATCACTCGTGTGTTTAAACCAAAAGATGTAACCTGTATGAATCACGTCATGTTGGTACCAAATAGTGACTTTATCTCCAACTTCTGCCTCCAAAGTTAAAGAGCACAGCGTCTCTGAGAGCAAACCTGCAACACACACACACATCTATACTATATAATTTAAAGTTAAAGAGAATATTAGTTATAATATCTGTTTTATTTTTAAAATAGTGTATTCTCAGTAATACAACATATGAATAATTAAATTTTTATTACACAACCTTTTAATACATATAAAGGATGATAATGTATTATATCCATCATTAAGATGATTAAGACTTACCCATGACACAGAGAAACACATGCAGAGCTTTAACCTGGACCATTGTGTATCAGCCGAGAGACAAAGAGGTCTGATGGGTAAAACTAACACTGGTTTATCTGTGTATAAGGGGTGTGGAGAGATGCAGCCTACAGTACAAGACCCAGAAAAATAGGCTGACAGGATGTAACCTAAAATGGATGTTTTTATTGTCTTACATTTCACTAAAAGGTTATCTGAAATAAAGATGTTAATTTGCACACATTGGCAGGTTTAGTATATATATATATATA
>QMIH01001041.1:15138-47444 GCA_003987875.1 Clarias batrachus
AAAGCTTTCCAGAAACAAAAAGTTCCAAATATTCCTCTTGATTTTTTGGCAATGCTTAGACATAACAGAGAGAGATATATATATATATATATATATATAGAGAGAGAGAGAGAGAGAGAGAGAATTATTAGATGTACTGTAGAGTTTACTTTTTAAAACATTATAATGTATTGGGGTGTTTTAAGAAACTAGTATATAAACGTAGTGTTTATTCATACCCAAGATGTTACATTCTGTATTCCAGATATTATGTTAGTTGTACAGTAAATGAAGTTCTATAATGGGAATAATTTCAGAGCCTGATGGTAGAGCAGGGAGTACTGCGGCCTCACCACTACAGGGAATCATGATAATGAAGTTCAGGTGAAAACAATTTTGTTTAGTGTTTATTGCAGCAACATAGTGTGACCTCAATTGAATCATCCAACTAATTCAATTAATTTAACAATTTTAAAAGTCATAATTTGGAAACTCTAAATGTGTTGAATATGCTAAAATGTATTAATTGATATAATTTTCAGTAGTGTGAACCTGCCGATAAATGTGGCACAGCAGTCAACACTTTAACACAATTATTAGAAACATGATCTTTCTGCTTCTTCTTCTACTTCATCATGGTCATCATCATCATCATCATCATCTTCTTCTTCTTTTTAAATCGGACAGTGGAAAACTAGTGTATGTATGAAAAGCAGCCAGTGAGTAAAACCAGATGAACCACAGGTGAGTGTGTCAGTTCTCGCAGTTCAACATAAGCATCAAGCACGCGAATATTCCGTGTCTCAGGTCTGTGGTCGGAAAACAGTCAAACACTAAACAATGTATGTCTGTGTTCGAGCTACAGCTTGTGGTTTAAGAGAAGTCTTCACATGACTACAAGACAGGTCATCTGATTACAGTGCGTTTGTAAAGTAAGCTTTTAGTCACATTTACTTTAAGTAACTTTTAGAACTTATTGTAAAATCAATATAATTTCTTTCTCTAGTTCATGAATCTGTACAAAATATCCCACAGTAACAAAATATCATGTTTTTCAGATACTAAAATATTTTTTTTCAATATTTATTCAGGCCCTTGATTCAGTCCTTTGTAGAAGCTGATTTAGAAACAGTTATAGCTTTTGCACACATGGATTTGGGAAGTTTGTTCCATTCATTCTCTCATGAGAAACCACCTGTATGCCCCAGCCCCCCATCTCCAACCAACTTCCATCTTGTCTTCTCAATTCCTAACACTATGATTATAAAAACCAATATACAAAACCACAGCAATGTCCATAAACTGTTTAAGATTGAAACAAACAAGAGTGCTTTCAGAGCAAGGCTAAGCTGAACCAGAACACCTCACTCACACCTCACACTCACATACACATACACACACACACACACACACACACACACACACACACACACACACACACACACACAGGAAGACAGGAAGCAGAGCTGGAGGTTGGAGAGTTGAACATGAGCTGAACATGCTGAACTTTGCTTTGGAAGATAGACAGGATTAGGAACAGTGCCAGAAGGACTCTTTGGGGACAACGTTAGATGTGCAGAGGAGGGATGATGGGTATATTGGGAGGAGAAAATTAAAGAAGGTGCTTCCAGACAGGAAGAGAAGAGGAAAGTCCAAGAAGAGGTTAAAGGTGAGTGAGGAGGATGCAGGAGAATGGCCTAACAAAGGAAACTTTACTAGACAGAGTTAGATGGAGACAAATGGTCCACTGTGGTGACTCGTAAAGGGAGCAGCCGAAAGAAGAAGATTCTCTACTGATTCATATTTTGTTTGGAGCATACGATTGGTGCACACTTCGAGTTTCTTAACCGTAGCTCCTATTTTAAATATTTTAAACAAACATCTGTTACATAAACTGAGTCAACAATGTCAACTACAATGGATAGCTGAAGATTTGACTAATAACTAATGAGTCTTATTTCAGTCTTCACCTCTCCAGTCTCACTGAGCCTGTGCCAAAATTTGTGATAATTTTTGTGATCATCACAGATTTATGATCTCTGACTAGATTCATGTACTGTACTTGTCTGACAACGGACAAACCTAATGTGGTCTTCAGCAACCTCAGTGTTTGATATTGATTGAGTGACTATAGACTTCCTGTCAGCTCAGACCAGTCTGGTTTCTCACTCTCGTCTGATCTCTTTTATCTTCCTGGTGTTACAGGCTGCAGACCTAAACTAAAGAGACTGCCAAAAGATCAGAAGTGTGTGAAACCTAAAGCAGCCTGTGTCTAAACACTCCCAAGGTCCCGGTTAAAGTCACAGACATCACACTTTCCGACTTTCTGAACATTAACTCAACAAATCACTGAGCTTTTTACCTGTATGTGCATGAGTTAATACAATGTGCTAATGATTGTCTGATAAGACTGAACTACATAAACTAGTGGATGGCGTCATCTCTGTAAACATTATATAGTGCAGTGTGACACCATCAACTGTGACAAAGGGAATTTTCAAAGAGGATACCAGATTTGGACTCAAATGCATGGCTTGTGATGGAGACTATATTGAGTATTTCCTTTGTATTAGAGGAAAAGTTTCTCTACTGTTGTAAGGACTACCTCTAGAGGGTGCTGTGCGTATGTTTTTCTGTTTGTGTAGTTTTATTAGTCAACTCAGTTTCCCAGAAAGCAACTCGGTCAGGTGATGACGGAGCTCACCTGAACTGAGGTAGCTCATTAGAATTGTTATAAATAGCTGGTAGTTCTGGGAAACTGGGTTGAGTATTAAAGATGTCAAATGGGCTTTTCTTTAGTTTTTTTCTGTTGGTTTTGTGTTATGAAGGCTCTGAGAGGATTTGTATTCAGTGTTGTGAGTGTTTCTGTTAGTCTGTCTTTTGATGAAGTGAGTCTTAAGTGTGCTACTAGCTCTCCCCTGAGTATGCTTTATATCAGTGTATGCCTTATATCCTGTGTATGCTGTAGATCTGTATAAGCGCTAAAACCTGGACAGGCTTTAAGTCACTGTTTGTTCTAAATCAGTGTAGGCTCAGAGCTCGTGTCTGCTTTATACCTGTGTATGCTGTATGCCTGTGAATGCTTTAGATCTATGTATGCGCTAAGACCTGGATAGTATGTATGCTGTGCAGGCTCTAAACTAGTGAATGCCAGTGTATCCACTAAAACTGGCTTTGCTCTAAGCAAGTGGGTGTTGTCGCTCATAGGAGCGCGAGTGGGTGTTTGGCTTAGAGAACCCAGCAGTTTATCCTTCAAAGGGGTGTATGTCTGTAAAGTGTATAGAGCCGGGGTCTCTTGCGCTAACTTGCTGGTTATGTGTATGTAACCTGTGTGTTTAGTTATGTGGATATAACCTGTGTGACTGTTATGGTGTAAGAGCCGGTGTTTTGGTTAAATTAAAGGACTTTTTTATGTTGGAAACAACCTCTCTGCGTTCATGCCTGTCCTAATGTGCCCATGGCAGTTAATTACAGCCCGACCTATTACTGTTGCACCTAAGATCGTGACAACTGTAATCAAAATGGTTTTTGACAAACTTTAGACAAGACTCGCAAGTGTTCTTCTTGGTCAGTAGTTATTTTTGATTATGAAGACTGATCTTAACTGAGGCACATAAGGCCTACAGTCCTTCAGATGTTCTTCTGAGATTGTTCTTTTATGAGCTCTTGGATGAGTGATGTCATTGTACTCTTTGAATATTTTTGATGGTTTGGCCACTCCTGAGAAGGTTCACCACTGTTCCAAGTTTTTTCCATTTGTGGATAATGGCTCTCACCATAGTTTGCTGAAATCCTAAAGCCTAATTTGAATTAAAAAGTAAAGCTAAATTTTAACTTAAATGAACAAAGTCCTGACATAAGAGTTGTGCGCTAAGGCTTTGTCTGCTGTGCAGCACGTGATTTCAACTGTAAGTGTCATTAGAGAGGTTCCTTGTTAAAGATCCAGTTCCCAGAGTCTCTGACTCTGTGCGTGCATGTGTGCGTGCGCACTAGTTTGTGCAATCCAAGTTTAAACAGTACATCAGTTACTTTGTTTCTCATCTGTTCTTAAATTTCTTTAGATTGTGGCATGATGTGTTGCCAATTATCACACCTTGGGTCTGACAAGTGAAATTTAACTTGGCCTCCCAAAACAGAGATTAGTACGCATAACTCTACATATAGAGGTGTTTAAACTAGCAAAGGCGATGTCCAAAGAAGTAGTTTGCTCTGGTCCCATCCCAATGAGACGTGGCGACATGGCTTAAAGCAGGTTATGGTTGCTGAACTGCTGGATGTCCAGGTGGTGCTCCAAAAATAATGTGATAACTAGAATAGATGTAAGACCTTTGAGGGCAAAGCTGGCCTGTTAGGGCAGGATGGTGACCATCCCACTCAGGAAGGTGCTCCTCTCATTTCTTGTAGTATAGCGCATAGTCTTAGAAGAGGACTAGTTAATCGGTAACTACTGCTGTTTGTCTGCTCCCTGGCCTGGGCTTTGGGTAGTTGATCGATGAAAATCCAGAGCCCAGGCCAGGGAGCAGACAAACAGGCTAAACCAACTGCCTGCTAGCTGCATAGAGTCGTCACTCAGGGTTCATCAAATTGAGTCTGTTTCTGTTCCCTGAGCTAAACACAAATTAAGAGACTCAGAAAGTCTCTTTTTAGTCATTTAATTAACATACAGTATAAACAATGTGTGTGCGTGCATGTATGAATGTCCAAAGTCCGTGTTTTATTGTTTGTATGTGTGTGATGTAGTCTGGGAGAGATGGCTTGGTCTCACCAGTAAAGATGTTCAGTCCGAGTGCACGAGAAAACGGGCACGAGAGGGGTATTGAATGTGTCCACAACAGATTAATCCACCCGGGCAAAGTAATCCAGTGGCTGCGGCAAACAAACTCTCTCTCTCTCTTAGAAACAACGCTGTACATCCACATCTCTCCTCCACAAAACCTTTAAGCGTTTAAGCTCACGTGAATCACGGGTCGTGCTGTAAATCGGTTGAGGAAACTCTTTTATTTGTGAAACACTAGGACACTAGTGATGGGGTGGCAAGGCTTTTTCTTAGGGTGGCAATTGCCACCCCGTGCCACCCCGGTAGATCCGCCCCTGCCCTGTAACTCTTTTTCCTACAGAAGAAAAGAACACCACCACTGCTACTTTGCCTACTGTTAAACAACTTTGTTTCCCTAGAATTGATCCATAGTAAGCACCACTATAGAATCCAGATATAAAATGAATGTGGATGAATCAACATTTTGTGATACAGAAACGGTGCTAACATGAGTTTGCCTTTGTGATAGCACATGATATTTTAAGTGTAAATGTAATGCTCAACTAACAGATTAGATTCTATTTCAGAAAAACAGATGCAGCAGCGAAGGCCGAGGCCAAACTTCGCCTTTCCTATAACCATAACATGTGTGTGTGTGTGTGTCTGATGCTCTCACCCCCACAGCTAACCTTGACGAGCTGCAGAGCACAGTCACTCCAGAAGAGAAAACATCCTGGAGAAAAACGGGATGTGTTTTCACAGAAGGGGTTTGGTACGACCCCAATCACAAGCCATGTCTACATAAAAATATATTTCCTTTCTATGCTAATGTAACCCACCAAATAAAGGTTAAAATAATTTTTTGCAAATGTTTTTGTTTATATGCATGATTTGTTTTATTTTGAAAACCGGAGCTTTATCTTGGGAGAGACAGGATGTGTGATGCCTTAGCGGAGTGCGTAGTAATTGACGTCACAGAGCTGACGCACGGAGCACAACTCTGTGTAAAGTTGCCGATGATAGAAGGGAGATAATGGTATGAAATATGTGCGTGATAGCGGTTAAAACTTTATTTGAGTCGGTTTGGGATGGTAATTTTATAACACTTCCATCTAGAGCTTGGATGAATATATAAATATAATTATCTAAAAGCATTGTAAAGGATTTATAAATAGTAGATGCTTCGCTTGTGGGAAGCAGATTTATGCATTGTCCCATACAGATCAATGTGCAAAAGATAAATGGTTTATTTTATTGGGATAAATGTGACCAAATAATCATATTTCACTATATGTTTTATGTGTACCATAGAACAACATTATTTTAATATTGTAATGTTTTTAAGGAAAGTTACTAGAATAGCAACAGTTCCTTATTGGATAACTTTATGTTGTTATTTTATTGGAAATGCATTTACTATTGAACACTATTTTGATTGATGTGATGGTGAACAAGTTAGAACCTAGACTATAAACCTGTTTGTAAATACAGGGCAGGTCTTTTGATGAGTTGGAGAGAGAGAGAGAGATTATAGCCTTTTATCCACAAAAGCTGATCTGCGAATGTTGATGGCGAGCCTCCCAGCTTGAGTCCAGGATCTCCACCCCACCCTACAGTGGATTACTGTTGTTTGTGGTGTGGTTGTGTCAGTCATTCTGATTGACACCTCCGTGAGTTACTCCAAATGTGCACTTATACTAACCTCCTTTGGGTTTGATTCTATTTTTTCTGAAGTCTGGATTGAAATCTCAATGGACTAAGAGCAATTGCTCTCAGGAAGGAACAGCGACGTTTTATTTCTTATTTTCTTGGGCCCATATATATTGTCTATGTTGTAATATATGTTACATTGTCTTATCTTCAGCTAAAGTTCACAATAAGTATAGTTATCCGAGAATGAGTTAATTCCTTACATCACAGCTCCTAAGGACCTAGACTGTGCCGTGTATAAACCTTGATTTGGGTTACACTAAGTTAACACATGGGTGTCAAAAAGGGGAATGGGCAATAGAATGTGCATTTGTGTTACAAATAATATACTGAACTGTAGGTAAAGGAATTAAGATGAAGCCAGAGTACACAAAATGTAAAAGGACATTGTGAAGATGAAATGTTGTGTTATTGTGCAAAACTCTGCGTTTTAAGTACAGGCCCACTGAAAGTGCTCCTAACAGCACAAACAGAAGTCAAGGTAGTGGAAACAGAGATGTGGGTACTCATGCCAGCCACCCCAAACGTGTTCCCGAACCTAAGATCAACAAGGGTGAGCAGTGAAGTGCTAGTAACCTCTCATGTAAACCCCGACAGACCCTCACCTGCATGCAAAGTGTACGGGTCAGAAGAACCAACTAGAGTGATGGGAACAATGCAGAATTATGACTCTCCACTCAAATTCATCACAACAATAAGTACACTACATTTGAGGACAACACGTGAGGAAATTGTAAGGTGTCATAGTAGCAGTAGCACAGAGTAACAAATGGTGACACGTAGAAGTAGCAGCAACTAAAAGTTAAAAGTAAGTGTTGTAACTAATGACAGGATAGAAGACTGTTTTAGAGGACAGAAAATACCAGTGACTGAGACTATTCACATTACAGACATTGAATTGGCTGGAGTGGACTGTTAGTTAAAAATTAAGAGTAAATTTCAACAACACCCCAAGGTAATTTTAGAAATGATAATAGTAATAGTTGTAACCTTGACATGCCTCGTTATTGAAGACTCATGACGAAAAACAACCATGGTAAAGTATTTAGCACACTCAAGCCACATACTTTTAACCAGTATTAAGAGAGGAGACGACATGATAAAAAGGCATAACGCTAATCTTAGGAGATGTGCAGGGAATTGGGGTTGTGATAATATGACAGACATACACAATGGCTCGTGTTGGATATGCCATGCCATGTCCTCGAGCTGGGTAGCACTGCCCCTTAATAATGTCACAGCAGCAGAAGCAAATGCAGACAACACATCTTGTATCATAACGATAACCACCATGGCCATCCTGCCGATATAGGGAGGCCAAACCCAGCAGTCCCTGGGTGTAATTATACAAATATCCTATGTTTTGATGACCCAGGGAGTTATTGTACCCCACTGCCTTAAGAAATATGGAGACAATTTAGCATACATGTAACTGACACTAAAAAATGACACTGTAAACGCTCTGCATTTAGTAAACAATGAACTTAATCAGGTTAGAGTGATCACGATTCAAAAAAATAGAATTTGAAAAAAATTTACATTTTACTAGTCGAGAGAGGTGGAGTGTGTAAGATTTTAAACACCTCTTGTGGTTTCTATATAACTGATAATCATCAGAATATCAGCAACCATAGACCACATGAGGAAAGCTTTGACAACACCTCCCCAAGTACAGTCTTGGACCTCATGGTTAACGCAGTTGTGGGGAGCCTGGGGTTATTGGCTGGTTTATAGTGTTCTACCAATTGGGATTATAGTTGGGCCTCTGTAGAACACCCTGTATTTGCAGGTGTGTACAGGAACTAGTTCTGAACACAGTAAAATATCAAATRTTAMRAYRGACTGACAAGAACATAAAACAACAGAAACTGGACTCAACTGATGACTGGGACGACCCGACTTCTGACGGGCTTCAAAATTCAAGTGACTATTATCATGATTGTGACTTAGATCCTGATATGGAAGATGACATGATGTAAATCTTTAGAAATTTGTGAAGTATATATAATTAAGTTGCTAATTTTTTCAAAAATGCTTTTATCTCAGGGGTCTTTTCCCCCATAAAAACAGCTGTAGTGGCCTCTGTGTGCCTTAGAATGCTAGTGGTGATGTTTTAAAAACCAGGTTGGAGGGACAATGTCTGATGAAAATTGCCTAATGCACGGCTTTATTAGTATAGTCTTGAATTATAAAATTAAAATGCTTAGGTTGTCATAGAAAGACAAATGGGGGAAATTGTAAGGAAATGTCACATTTTAATTATGTATTAATTTGTAATTGTGCCATGTAGACTATAGACGCTTTAAACTTGTTTGCCGAAGCTTAGAATCACAAGGCCGAGAATAGAACAGAAACAACCTGATTGTAATTGTCCCTGAATAAATGATAAGGTATGGACATCTGGTCTGGGTCAAATAAAGAGTTGAGTTTGAATGTAGGAACTTCATGTACAGGGTGTTGATTATGTTAGCAGAGATGGTTGTGAATAAAATGGGACAGCTGAGAGAAAGCGATCACTTTTCTCCATGCTGCAGTTGTTTGCTGTATGAGAAGTTTAAAATAAAACCTTTGTGACTTTGCTCTTACCCAGTGTACGATTTACTTGTCTTTATAATATTTACAGAATTTCCCACAGGGGATGATGGTGTCATTGGCGGGAGCATCATGAGTGGGTGAGAATTGCCTGGAGAGAGCATCTGACCACCGAGCTTGGCAAGAGTTGAGACTCTTGGCACTCCTGAGGTATTCCAGGTTCTTGTGGTCAGTCCAGACCAGGAATGGAACCTCCGTCCCCTCCAACCAGTTAGACTAGGGCAAGCTTAATGGCTAAAAGCTCTCGGTCACCGATGCCATAGTTCATCTCAGCAGCTTTTAAACGGTGAGAGAAGAAGGACCATGGGTGCAGTTTATTATTGTGCATAGATCTCTGGGACTGGATGCTCCCTACCCCATACTGGAAGCGTCAACCTCAACGATGAATTATTGTGACAGCTCCGGGATGGTGAGGATAGGGGCGGATGTGAATCGCTTTTTAGGCTCAGCAAAGGCTCTTTCAACTTCCTGGTTCCAACAGAACTGGGTTTTGGATGAGGTCAGGGCTGTGAGTGGGGCAGCAATGGAGCTGTAGCCCCGGATGAAGCGGCAATAGAAATGTGAGAACCCTAAGAACCTTTAAAGCTGCTGTCGTGATGCGGGAGTGGGCCAATTCATCACCGCTTGAAGTTTGGCCATCTCAATGCCTGTCGGACTAATGACGAACCCGAGAAACGTGGTCGAGGTGGTGTGAAATTCACACTTGTCCACCTTGACAAACAGGTTATTCTCCATGAGCCTCTGTAGTACTTTGCAAACGTGGTGTTCGTGGTCCTCCAGGTCATGAGAAAAGATTAATATGTCATCTAGATAGACAAACACTGAAGAGTTGAGAAAGTCCCTGAGTACATCATTAATGAGAACCTGGAAGACAGCGGGGGCGTTAGTAAGGACAAAACGGAACCACCAGGTATTCATCATGTCCTGTAGGTGTGTTGAAGGCTGTCTTCCACTCATCACCCTCTCAAATGCGGATGAAGTGTTATGCGTTGCGCAGATCCAACTTGATAAATAGTTTGGCTCCTTGGAGAAGTTCAAAAGCAGTAGCCATTAGTGGAAGTGGGTACTGGTTCTTTTAGTTTAGGCCCCTATAAACTATGCAGGGATGAAGGGAACCATCCTTTTTACCCACAAAGAAAAACCCGGCCCCCACCGGAGAGGTGGAAGGACAAATGATTCCAGCCGTGAGGGATTTGGTAATGCACTGGTCCATGGCCTGGAGTTCCATGGGTGACAAAGAGTATAGGCGGCCCTTGGGAGGCGTGGTGCCTGGGAACAGATCAATGGCACAGTCGTATGGTCAGTGGGGGGGAAGGGAGATGGCGCGGGACTTGCTGAATGCCACCCTGAGGTTATGGTATTCTAAAGGGACGTGGCTGTTATCCGGTAGCTCCTTTGTGGGGGTGGGGCGTACGCAGATTGTGGAACATGATGGGCTCCAGGCTAGGATAGAATTTGTGACCCAGTCGATCTGTGGGTTGTGACTGGTTAACCAGGGGAGGCCCAGAATGACCGTGGCATGAGAACCATCCATGATAAATAGGGTGGTCTGCTCCGAGTGGTTGCCCGAGACCCTCAGGCCAGTAAGTGCTTGGCTGAAGCCGCATTGATGAGATTGTGGTCAGAGCCTGAGTCAATTAGTGCCTGCACCAGGTTCGTCTGCTGTTCGTGGATGAGGAACATAGGAAGTAGCCAATGCTGGTTGGGGAGTTTTTTTGAAGTCACACCATCCGGCACTCCAAGCTGAACTAGAGGGTTCCTCCTTTTTACTGGACAGAACTTGAGTTGGTGATCAGACCTTCCACAGTAGAAACAGGCTATCTCTACTCTCGTTCCTCAGGAGAGTTGCGTTAAAGCCCAGTTGCATGAGCTTCTCCTGTTTGTGGGTTTGTGATGTCTGAGTAACTTCAAGTGGTGGTGTCCTGGCTGTTCTCTGAAGACAAAGATGTGAATCTACTCGGCCTGCCAGATCAATGAGCTCCTGGAGCAAGGAGGGAAGTTCCAGAGAGACTAGTTGGTCTTTAAATGTTTCAGACCTTGGCGGAGATTCAGTAGCTTGAGTCCTGCTTCTCTGCCGTGACATGAGCGATCAAATACCCTCCTCATCTCCTTAGCGAAAAGCTCAAAGTTTGAGCAACAAGGGTCACGGGCCTCCCTGAAAGGAGTGTGATCACATATGCCACCTTTGAGCATTCAGAAGAGAAAGTGCAGGGCTGTAGTTAAAAAATCAACAAGCACTGAGGGAGAAATGATCGGCAGGTGTCTGGATCTCCTACGTTGTATGTGGAGGTCCCTGCTTGACGTTGGAGAGAGCTGGAGCCATTGGAGCTGGGTCGTGATGTCAGCATAGGCTTGCTTGGTGCTGAGCAGCTGCTGGTGAACTCCGAGAAGGGCACCTTGACGTCTCAGTGCCGATTTCATGCGGTCAACATCTGCTGGATCCATATCGCTGGCTGGATTATTCTGTCATGAGGCATGGCGGAACGAGGTGAATCCAAGTGCAGATGTATAATTGCAACATTAAATGGAAGCGTGGTCGGAAGGCAAAAACCGGAAGATCAATCAGTGTAACATTTAAGTGAAGCGCAAATCGAGATCCGTAGTCAAAATGGGAAGCCTTAATTCGGGAACCGGGAAATCAAGCAGCAAGACGATTATCCAAAAACGTTAAACAAAAGCCGTGGTCAAAGCGAGGACGTGCGAGATCAAAGCAGGGAGATCAAACAACGAAGCGCACTGCATGAAAAGAGCTGTATCTGGACAAATATAGTATGGGAAATATCTGCTAAACTTTAAGTTTGCCGGATGTCTGAGGCATAGTGCTTGAAAAGGTAGAATGCAAAAGGAAATTTTGTGAAACGAACAGATACCTCATGTTTGTGGATGTATACGGGAATCAGTGAAACTTTCTAGGAGTCCTCACAGCTAGCAGTGAGAGGTGATGGCTGTGAGAGGTGTAAAAGCCTTTTGTATGTTAATGACTAGCAGAAAGAGGTGCTGTCCTTCTTATCATAGCCGGGTGGGGGTATTGGCCATGATGTGCCTTTGTCTCTTGAAGGAGAAGCAAGCTACACACACTGCTCCTCTCAAAGAGGTTATCCAGCGTCTTCATGCATTTGAGTGCAAGTTTGATGAGAGAAGACCACAGGAAGAGTGAAGCCATGTGCTTTGAAGAGCTAAGAGCGCGCATAACGTGGGCATTGCGGTAAGTTGAGCTTTATATTAGCTGACAATATGGTAGTAAATTATACTTTGCCAAGTTAGCCTAAGCACTTAGCTACACATCTACTTTTTGTTACTTGCATTGTTGTAGGTGTCCAGGCTATTTAACAGTAAGTCACATCTGAATTATACGATGTTGTTTAAATATTTATGTATTAAAGCGTTTTTAATTCAACATTACAGGAAGCTGTAAGGATCCTCCATAATTCAGAAAACAATCCACATAAATACGATCCACAAACTGGGTAAGAATGTTGTTTCTTTACCTGCTATGTATGGGGTTTTACATAATCATTTCAAATGTAATTAATGACACGACTCTCTTTCCACAAAGAAAAGTTCACTTCATGATCAGGCGGTGATGACATATCTGCTGGAGGAATTAAAGATGACTTTTTGCAGATGCAGACCCTGAGTGTATAAAGGGTAATCAGAAATTATTTTATTTATTTTCATGTCCCTTTATTTTTGTCCCTCTAATAATTTGAATTGTTTCTGTCACCTATCTGATTTTATTTTTATTTTTTATCCAGCATGTTACAGGACTTACTATGAGACATTTCAGAGGAAATACTCTTTGTCTCGGCCAGGAAAGTCTCAGCTAAGAGATTCCATTAAGACAGGGGCTAAAAACTGACAAAGATAAGTAAGTGTACAAATTCATCTATATATTAAGTTCGGTACTTTTCTGAGTGTTTTTAGGGGTTAATGTATGGTGTGTTTTGCAGTTGCTGGACTCCAGGTGTAGAGTCGTTCACACAGATGCAGAGAGAGAACTGTGGCAGACTGCAATGCTGGAGCTGATGTCTGATGAGGAGATGCCATTGTGTGCCATGCCGTCAGGTGGATAGGATGTATCTATATATGCCTACCCAATAACCAATCATGTCACTAAGTTATGAGGGCTTTGGTTGGGCTAAATGGACTGGGTAATGTCCCAATATATGACAGGGTTTTGGGAGTGTTTTTTTTTTAAACCAACCAATCAATGTAAGATAAAAATCAATAGTTCTGTAAAGGTGTAAAATGCAAATGGTGCTTGAGGTGTGAAGGTCTCCTGACAAAATCCTTGAGTGTTTTTTTTGTCATGGCAACAAATGGCAGTACCATGGAAGGATTCCTCAGCGAGATACATCCGAATTGGTAGTATTGGTGGTATTTAATCTATATATCAAATATCTGGTATTGCGCATATATCTGGTATATGCACATATACCAGATCATAATCCAATAGATCACCTTTGGAATGTGGTGGAACAGGAGATCCAGGCAACAAACACTGCATGGAAAGAAGTGTATCTGTACTAGGAAACTCACGTATACACCACTGATTTTCGGAAGTATCTACAGTACCACTGACCGTATACATCAAATTCCACCAAGCTAGGATACTTCCGGATTGATACCAATTCGGATGTATCTCGCTGAGGAATCCTTCCATGGTACAGCCATTTGTTGCCATGGCAAATAATCCACTCAAGGATTTTGTCAGGAGACCTTCACACCTCAAGCCCCATTTGCATTTTACACCTTTGCACAAATCTGCTCTTCCCTATTGGTTTATTTATCTCTACTTTGATTTGTTGTTTTGAAAACACTCCCAAAACTCTGACATCTATTGGGACATTACTCAGCTCATTTTTATTCAGCCCAACCCAAGCCCTCATAACTTAGTGACTTAATTGGATATTGGGCAGGTATGTAGATAGACCCTATCCACCCCCACCTGCCCACCCACCAATAGTACTACACATCCCCTACATCATTTAAAAAAAATGTCAATAGAATTGATTAAAGTCAATAAGATTTTTTTTATTAAAATCAAATCAAACACTAATAAATATACAAAGCAAAGTAAGAATAAAAGGTAAAAAACAAAATATGGAAAAAAAATAACAAATGCGCATTTATGAAGGTGCAATTAAATTGAAAGCAATATTAAAACAAACATGCACCAGTGCTTGTTAGATGTACAAAATAAATGTCCTTCTAGCTCGGTCCCATTAAATATTACAGGCTGACTAACAAGGTTTGAGTTCTTAATTTTTTTCTTCATTTTCTTAATTAATAATTTAAACATTTGCAGTTTATAGATAAGTTATTAGCAGGTCTGTTTGTGTGGATCTCTAATGAACCACAGACCACTGATTAACCTTGAAGAGAAATGGGTTTATTGAAGAATCAGAATATGTTGTAAAAGCTGTAGCACACTATTTCTTTTATTTTCCACTATGCATTTTGTTATTGTTTCAGAGATATTTTCTTCTGCATACATTATGTTTAATACATGACATCAGTGACAGATTTGATAAAATAAACTGAAAAACTGATAAAATATTGTCTCAGGACACTGAATATGATATACTGTAGACGTTCATCAGCTTTTTCCTAACAGAGCATGTACTGAGTTTTGTATGTAACTCATTGTCTTGCAAATATACTGGGCGAGACACTATAATAGGTAACAGGGAATAAAAGGAAAGTAAACACATTATTACAAGGTGTAGTCAGACTCATCTATAGCCGTACATTCTGAATAGACAGCAGTGCAACAGGTTTACAAAAGTCTGTCTCGCAGTCGTCCAAACATCTAATGTCTCTGATCATCATTTCCATAATTAAAACAAAATTTTTGTACTGTCTCTCATGTGTGGTCCAGCTTCATACAATATTTCCTTTCTAAACTCCATTCCCCATTCTTCTCTCCTCGTGTCGCCTAGAGAAACAGACAGACAGAAACATGATAAGCTCTGAGCTGAGACTGAATGTTACTTTTTTGCTGGATTTTCACGTCACACACAGATTTTTATTCCATTTTACACTGTAAACTACATCATGTCTTACTCTCTCAGTCCAGCAGGAAGTCACACAGTCACACATTATAAGCTTGTGGTGGAACAATCTCCTTCAGGAGCTGTAAAACTGGCAAATCATTATTACAGTGGAACCTTGGATTACGAGCATAATTCTTTCCGGAAGTGGGCTCGTATTCCACTTCACTCGTAAACTAAATCGAATTTTCCCATAAGAAATAATAAACTCAAATGATGCGTTCCACAGCCCAAAACAATAAATACATAAAAATAATTAATACAACATATAAAGTAAAAATAAAACAAATTAACCTGCAATTAACATAAAAAAAAGTAAAAATACATCCAGACAGATAAGTGTTTCTGTTTGTGCATGCAGGCGCCGTGTGTGTGTGTGTGTGTGTGTGTGTGTGGAATTAGTCCCTTCCCTCGCCTCGTCTTAAACATTAAAACTCCTCCTCCCTCCCCCACCTCACTTTTTAAGTTTCAAAACAAAACACACAACGGAAACACTGTTTTAACGGGGAAAAAAATCTCTAATGACACTCGTTTGAGCATACTAACGGAATCATCTGCTGTAAAGTAAAAACAAAACAAATGAATCAGCACCTTACCTTTGAAAAGAATCGCGACAGAGCAGAGTTTTCTGTGTAAAGAAAGCGTGCGTGTGAAGCCGGGGAGGGGGGTGTAAAGGCGAGTGTGTGTGAATGTGTCGGTGTCAAATTATGCGCGCACACACATAGGAGGGAGCGGGAGTTGTTAATTATACCAGTAAGAGACGAGCACTAAAACGCAGCAGGGGAGACAATTACCCATAATTCCGCTGCGCAAGAGAGAGAAAAATCATTGGCTCAGTTGTGATCACTTGAAGCTCGGTGTCAAGACAAGAGTGCATGCATCATACATGATACTCGGCACTCGAGAACCACAAATTGCTCGTTTTTCAAGTCAAAATTTATTAAAAATCTCTGCTCGTCTTGCGGAACGCTCGCAAACCGCATTACTCACCAGCTGACGTTCCACTGTAGTATAAATTTGCATTAACACAGGAAGTAAAGGGAAAAATTAAGGCCAACTTGAATTCACATTAAAGTGCATATACAGTGTTTTATGGGGGGCTAAATGCAGGCAGGTCATTAGAGTGACAGGGTGAACAGTGTTTTGTCATTAGTATAATGATGTGTTTTCAGCTTATTTTGCCCGACATGGCTATGAATAGTGGCTTGTTTCAGAAGCAGATTATCAGCAGGGCTGATGTGGGACTGATTTTCACCCTGAGAACCTCATCAGAGTGGCCCAGACTTAGAGCCTGTCCACACGGAGACGCATTTCGCTGTATACGTATAAATTTTTTATCGTATTGGCATTTCATCCACATGGATCTGGCGTTGAACGAGGAAAAAAAAATGATCGGATAGGGAACGCACTGGCTTCGTGTGGACGGAGCCTTAATCGATATGTCCATAATGACAAATGCACAAATTTACCTTTTAAAAACATTTGACTTATTTTGAAAGATAGAGCAGAGGATGACCAGGCACTCTTACTTTTCTCCCCCCTCATATCCCTTTAACTGAACTGTTTTGATATTTAGTAGTGAAACAGGCATCAATACGGCTTCTCACAGCCAGATAGTTTCAAAACCATCACTAAATTTCTTTGAAAATCCAATGATGATAAATGACTGAACATGAAACGGACTTTATCATCATCCATCATCTAATACGCAGCTCGCTTTTTTCCCCTCTTAAATCTCATCACTCACATGGCGTCTCTGGAATCCAGTTGACAAAAATGTGTTTTGCTGATTAAGAACTTTACTCCCTGATTACAACTGAACATTGTATTTATTGTACTTACTGTATCAACGCATTCACTGGCTGGAGTTTTTTGGCACAGACATTAAGTGTGGTATACATATGGCATGTTCTGTGATTAAGAGACACCTGCTCACGTCATCCTCACACAAGGGTTTTTCTTCCTCCAGACCACAATTCCAGCAACAACGGCAACAAGAGCCGAGACTACAGCAGTGACGATAGCAATTGTTGCTCCACCTGATCCTCCACCTGATCCTCCACCTGTTAAATCAGCACAGAGTCTTTATTATCTGCTGCAGCRAGAAATCAGCTTTCACTCTCTACAGCTCTAGTTTATTAGGACCTTTTGGTACTTCTCGCACTAACTCCTTCTCCAAGCTGCTGTGCTGAACCACGCAGGTGTAGTTGTGTTTCTGCAGCTTCTCAGCTGGGACTTTCAGAATGCTTCTCTTCTGGAAGCTTCCATCCTGGTTGGGTAACGTCTCTCTGAGCTCCACGTCCTCATGCACGTCCTCTCCGTCTTTCTGCCAGGTGATGTTTAGTGCTTTGGGGAAGACACCTGTAGCGTGACACACCACCTCTGGAGAAGGAGACGAGTGTTTCTGGAACACTGACACCTCGGGACGAACTGCAGAGAAATCAATATTACAACACTAAGATTTATTAATGTACTGTGGAAATAACTACAGTGTGTACATGTATATGTTGTAGGGACAGTGTAATTATTGTCTACATGGTAGGCCTTGTATGTGTGTGTAGGGATCTGATCATTGTGTGGATACAACAAGAGTGTTTTCTAGTGTGTACACTATAAGGGAGTGAGGAACTGTGCATGTGTTCTAAGGAGAATACAAGCGTTGTAAGTGTATACTGTGTGAGTGTGTGCTGTGAAGGACTGTGATTCAGTGTGTACACCATAGTGTGTATTATTGATGTAACAAACTATGAAGATCTCTTCCCACTGGTTCCTTGTATTTGTACGGAATACACACAACAACCTTTAATCAGTCTTTAGTGAATCTTCATCTGCAAGCTGCTGGTCTGTAAATTAATATACTCCAGAAAACAACACAAAAACTTTTAACCAAACAAAACAATAACCATTTGTACACTTTCAGTTGATCACTTGGTACAACACATGGTATGGGGTATATATTCACACCCTGCCAAGCAGACATCAAACTCAGGAACAAGTACCCTGATATCTACTCTTGTGCATTGCAACCGAGGGGGCTGTTATATCAAGACAGTAAAACGTGACAAACGTGAAAAAAAACGTGCATTCAGCAGTTGCCTCAGTATAAGCACTTTCAACTTAAAAATTCAAATAAAGTTTAGCAATCTCAGATCCAATACAGGACACCAAAATAATGGCCGAGTTCACGCCTGAAAGAGGGACCACATGCATCGCCCCTTGCTCAGATAAGTTTTATTTCCTCCCAGAGCACTGCTTGCATGTTGGCCAAAACAACGGCGTTGACCATGGACGTGAAACGCAGTGGCTTTGTACGAAACTGTAGCTGGTATCCCATGTCAAGCGTTCTGCCAGAGAACAACCCTCATAGCTTAACTGATTTGCAGTGTTGGGGAAAAAAAAAAAAAAACATTATATTGATTTCAACAAATAAACATTCAGACAATTTACAAAAAGAAAACTTTATTGTAAGTTAGTCCCGTTATTCTAAGGTTGAATGCCAGAGCTGGCAAAAAATGTGCATGAGTTGGGTTCAGCTAGCACATGCAAAAAAAGAAGCTGCATTCCTCAGGACAGCGGTGAATGGCAGACTTCTTTACCAGCTTTCATGCTCATTGGCACAGCAAAGCAGAAGCTAACCAACTTCAGACGTAGTCACTTAACGGGTAGGCGACCCACTAACTAATCCTGGTGTTGCTATTACCAACGAGAATTGTTCATTTTAAGCCAAGTCATAATGCATTAAGAGGTATGGTTTATTAGCAGCAGTTAGCAAATTCTACAGAACAAGATATTCCTGGTGAGATGAAGAGTGTAAGAGACAGCAGTAACAGATTAGAAAAACATTTTCCCTTTTTATCTGTTTAAAAATGTTTTGATGCCTCATCATGATTATTATTCTTGTTAGCAGAAACACAGCTGTATTCAGAGTGCCGCTCATAAACAAGTATTTAATCTAGAGGTCTATGAACTCTTTTTTTACTTTATGTGATTATTTTGACACATATTGCGATTTTGATTTTTTTACCAGGAATTTGTAAATATTAAATGTGCCATTTTGTATTCACACATATTTATCAAGGCTAACAGCAAATTGAGGTAGAAATGGTCTCATTAAGAGGATATTTGCCAATATTTATTTATAAAAGTATAAAAAAATAAACAAATATTAAAAACTATTGACAAACACTACATAAATTCATGGGTATTTGTGTATTATCTAATAAACTGCAGTTTTACAATCTAAGTAATTGCATTTTGTGATTTCGATTTTTATGTGATTCAGAAAAAAATATAAATTATCATATTTTTGTCATGTTGCCCAGTCCTAATGTACAACATCAGGATGTCAGTGTGTCTATCAGCTGCATTTATATAAAAAAAATAAAAATTACCTTTCCTCTGCAGATTCTCTCTGCCGTCAAACATGAACTTCTTTAACTGATCAATACAGTCAGTCTCCAGGAAGTTCTTCCAGTATTTAGCCTCAGTGCCTTTAGGATCCCAGTCGTTTATAAAACTCTCAGCTTTATCATTAACTGCAGTCCAGGTTCCAGTTGTCAGATTCAGACTGATGAAATCTTCTCCATCATAAGCGTACTGATCGTATCCTCTAGTGGTGACATCATCATCACACTCACAGCCGAACATCCACTGTACTGTATGATCTGCACATGCGCGCACACACACACACACACACACACAGTTTAGATGAGTTTCCATTTACACTAAGTTCCAATCATTATACTACGTTTTTCTCCACTTTATAACAGGATAGTGTTACTAAAGACAACTCGTGAAAGAAAATGTAATATATCCTTTTTTGTGAGATTCTACATTGTATGGATTCTCAGCTCTGTGAAAAGAGAAAAACACATTCTAAGCACTTTAGGCTGTAGACAGTTTAAGCCTAAAGGGGTACTGAGAAACTACAGTTGAAACCAGATATTTACATACACTTCAAAAAAAAAAAAAAACAACCCACAAACCTTTCTTCTTTACTGTTAAACATTAAATCAGAATAAACCTTTTTTAGACCTATAAATATTAACATTTTTGTTGCATTTGTTAAATGTCAGAATCCAGCGAGGAAGAATTTTTATGTATTTTTTATCACCTTTATCAAAGTCAGAAGTATACATACATGTCCTTAGTATTTGGTAGAATTGCCCTGAAACTGTTTCACCTGGGCCAAGCATTTCAGGTTTCCTACCACAAGCTTTCTACATTAGTTTGCTGAAATTCTGGCCCACTCCTCCTAACAGAACTGTTAAACATTAAATCAGAATAAACCTTTTTTAGACCTATAAATATTAACATTTTTGTTGCATTTGTTAAATCAGAATCCAGCGAGGGAGAATTTTTATGGGTCAGGTTTGTAGGCCTTCTTGCCTTTTGGTTTTACCGAAAAGTTCAAATGTTCTATGGGCTTTGAGATCAGGGCTTTGTGATGGCCGCTCCAATACCTTGACTTTGTTGTCCTTAAGCCACTTTGTAACTAATTTGGAGGTATACTTGGGGTCAGTGTCTATTTGGAAGACCCACTTGCACAAAGCTTTAACTTCCTGGCCGATGTCTTCAGATGTCGCTTCAATATATCCACATAATTTTCTTTTTCTCATGATGCCATCTATTTGGTGAAGTGGACCAGTCCCTTCTGCAGCAAAGCAGCCCCACAACATTATACTACCCCCCCCATACTTCACAGTTGGGATGGTGTTCTGAAGCCTCAAAGCTCCGACCTTTTTCCTCCAAATGTAGTGTTTATCATTATGGCCGAACAGTTAAATTTTTGTTTCTTCAGACTACAGGACATGACTACAGAAATTAAGATTTTTGTCCCCATGTGCAGTTGCAAACTATAGTCTGTAGCTTTTTTTATGGTGGTTCTGAAGTAATGGCTTTCTCCTCCCAGAGTAACCTTTGAGCTGATGGTGCCTTTATAAAACCATTCATTTACTGTGGATAATCACACTGTCTTAACAGTTTCAGCAGCATCTTCACAAGATCTTTTGCTGTTGTCCTGGGGTTGATTTGCACATTTCGCACCAAAAAAAACTCTCTGGGACTAAGAGGCTGTCTCCTTCCTGAGCGGTATGATGGTTGTACATTCCCATGTTTTTTATACTTGCCTATTATTGTCTGAACAGATGAACGTGGGACCTTCAGGCATCTGGAAATTGCACTTAAGGATGAGCCACACTTGTGGACGTCCACAATTCTTTTCCTGATGTCTTGGTTAATTTCTTTTGATTTTTCCATGATGTCAACGAAAAAGTCTCTGTGTTTGAGGTGTGTCTTTATATGCATCCACATTTGTACCACCAATTAACTCAAATGGACTCAATTAACCTATCAGAAGCTTCTTAAGCTCAGAATGGAATCATCTGGATTTTTTTTTTGTTTAAAGACACAATAAGCTTAGTGTATGTATACTTCTGACTTTGATGAAAGTGATATAAAATACATTAAAATTCTCCATTGCTCAATTCTGACATTTAACAAATGCAAAAAAAAAATGTTAATATTTAATGTTCTTGTTTGTAGATTGGGAATTTTACAATTTTAACATATTTAACTTTTTTTTCTTTCCCCAGATGGAAAGACAGATGGGAATTTGTTAAATTTGTACTAAATACAGTGTAACTTTAAAAGATACCAACTGGATTTAGCTCAGTGGGACTACATAAGCTTCATGCAGCTGAATGCATTTTTGTAAAGAATTAGGCTTGTTTAAGTTGGCCCCAATTACTTAAATTATACTTGCACTCCAGGTGACAAACTTCACAGCTGGTGTGAAAACAGAAAAAACAAGTACTACCACCTATTGTAGAAATCTACTGTAATTAATTTATATATGTGCCTCAAATTTGATTTAGAAAAGACCTGAAAAAACTCCAGTGCTGTTAGCAAGGAAAACAATATGGTGGATCTTCTAAAGTAAAAAGCTAAATTTTCAGGTAGAGGGTGGGCTATACAAAGCAGAGCCCAGTGTTGCATACTGTAGAAAGCAGCTCAAACTCTTACCAGTTTCTCAGTTATGATTACTGGCTGATTCCACTAACTAAGTTGTTTCATTTCACAGTTTGTGGGCTGGTTTAAATAAAGTTTAAATAGGTAAGAGCCTGCAGTGATTAATACAGTTCAGCTGCAACACGTTATTTAACCATAACTGATGTACAGTAGTGAGTGGCTTCTCATTTGTTAAACAACCATGTCAGAAGACATATCTTGTGGTCATGGAAAAAGATGTTGCTCAGAAGGGTCAAATTATTGTCCTGCATCAAGCAAAGAAAACAACTAAGGAGATTGCTGAAAAGAATAAAATTTGGTTAAAAACTGTGAAACACACTATTAAAACCTGGAAGAATAGTGGTGACCCATCATCTTCGAGGGAGAAATTTATCGGCCCTCCCGGCTGAGTGGTAGTAGTAGCCTTAACGTGGGAGCCCCCTAGTGTCGGGGAGGAATTGGACACGACTAAATTGGGGAGAAAATACAAAAAAAAAAAAATTATATAGATGATGGGAGATTACTTAAATATTTGGTGAAATTGTGAGCAAAACAACAATGGCTATGTTTATTACTGAAATTAGGAGCATTTCCACAGATACAATGTGAAGAGATCTCAAGGGATTGGGAATAAATAGCGCTGTAGCCTTAATAAACCCATCAGTGAGGTTAATCGGACAAAAGGCTTCAGGAGCATAAAGAATGGACTGTGGAACATTGGAAAAAGGTCATGTGGTCTGATGAGTCCAGATTTACCCTGTTCCATCATGCATAGTGGCCACTGTACAAGCCTCTAGATCATTATTATCTGGTTCCTTCTGTTGGTCAGGCCTCATCAACTGTATGTGGCAATAAAATGATGTCGGCTGATGACCAGAATATACTGAATGACCAGGTTTTTCCAATTTTTCTTCCCTGATGTCACGGGCATAATTCAAGAAGACAATGCCCAGGATCAAACACATCAAGCTCGAAATGTAAAAGAGAGGTTCAGGGAGACATTTCACATATGGATTAGCCATCACAGAGTCCAGACCATTGATAATATTTAGCATGTACTGGAAAAGACTATACAGAGCAGTCTGATTCTTCCATCATCAATAAAAGATCTTGAAAAGAAATGCGACTAGATAAAATCAATTCCGCGAAGGGACATTTAAGGGCAGCACATTTGGAAAAGTAGAGAAAAAGTTGAAAAAAATCAAGCATGCCAAAATTAATGATCTGATTTTTAGACTTATTAATTAATTTTTTTAATGAGTTTTAAGTGGCAGCACTGCTGTGCCCACACTGTTTGAAGTGCAATCGAGTACAAAAAACATTATTGTTATTATTATTATTATTATTATTACATTTTTACCTTCAGTGTGATTAAATCTCTGCTTTGCTTGATCCACAAAGACTTGGAACCTGTCCTGCTGATGTTTCATATGCCGTGTCTGGCTGTTCCAGTAACGTGCATCATTAGCTTTGTTCTTCTTCATCCAATCTGTCTTTGGGATCACGTTGCTGATGTTGCCATCATAGTACACAACATGCTCATCATCCACCAGACCAACAGCAGTGATTTTCCCAGTAACAATGTAGAGGTACTGCAGAGAGTGTGTGTCTGTAAAAAAAATCACATAGTTTCAATAACAAATCACATAGAAATCTGTAAGCTTCATAAATTGTGAAAAACTCAGGATGATGTCACCAATACCTACAGACTGAATGAGGACACAAATGAACAGGTAAGAAGCATAAATTCTCCACCCTGTCCTCTGGGCTGGATAATTTAGCAACCACAAAGACATACTCAGTCTCATTGCCACTTGGTATAATGACTATCTACACTAGATTAAGGTTCAGTGTTGCCATTAAAAGTGACCTGGCCTCAATGTACTAGGCATGGGCTGGTTTCCGATTTCATGGCATGCCACTGAGCTGTTTGTTCATGACTCATCAAAGCCAGAAAGTGCAGAAACCCCTCAGTGTAGAGTAACAGACCCCTGAATGTTGTATGAAAGAGGGAAATTCGACCTCACCACTTATGTCAATACTATTACATTATTTGATATTATTCTTAGTAGCACTGGTTCTTTTTTTTTTATTATTCAAATATAATTTTTTTTTTTTTTTTTTAAGTATTTTTGTTGTGAGCTAGTTGAGATTTCGGTATAGGCTTCCTTAGAGAACTGCATTTATTTTAAAAGAATTAAATTCACACACTCTCAGCTCATTCTCTATAGTGATTATCCTGTTCAGAGTCATCTGAGGACAGGGCCCTTTCCCAGGGGATTCAGGGCACTGGGTGGGGTACTCCACGGACATGATACCAGGGCAAAAACATACACACATACACATAACACGCAGTCACATGTACAGGATAATTGGGAATGTCAATTATATACATTATATTAATCATTTATAATAAATGGTGCCTTACAAAAATATTCACACCCTTGGCATCATGTTTTGTTACATTATAACCTGTAAATGAATAGTTTTTTATCTGAATTTTATGTGATGGGTCTGCACAAAATATGAAAATTGGCATGTTTACTGTATATGTATTCACCCCTTCAAAGAAGCCCCTCAAAAGTTCTCGTGCAACCAATTACCTTCAGAAGTCACATAATTAATCAAATTAAGTTCACCTGTGTCCAATCTAAGTGACACATGATCGGTTAGTATAAACACACCTTTTCTGAAAGAGGCTGCAACACCACTACGCAAGGCGCTCTCCAAACAAGTCAGGGACAAAGTTGTTGAGTCAGGGTTGAGTTATAAAAAAATATTTATTGTTTGATGATTCCCCGGACCACCAAAGGTAACCCTGAAGGAGCTCCAGACTTCCACAGCAGAGACTGGTGTATCAGTGCATGGGATCACAATAAGACATACATTCCATAGAGCTGGGCTTTATGGAAGAGTGGCCAGAAAAAAGCCATTACTTAGTGTTAAAAATAAGGAGGCATGTTTGGATTTGCCAAAAGACTTGTGGGTCGACTTCTATGGAGAAAGGTGATCTGGTCAGATGTGTCTAAAATGTAACTTTTCGGCCACCAAGAAAAATGTTATGTCTGATGTAAACCCAAAACATCTAATCACCCCAAGAACACCATCCCCACAGTGAAACATGCTGTGGGGAGGTTTTTCAGAAGTAGGGACTGTGAGACTGATCTCGAGTCTAGAGTCGAGAGAAAGATACCTAAATACAGGGATATTCTTGAGCAAAACCTGTTTCAGGCTTTTCCGAGCCGGTCAACAAGGTCATCCACCCACGGCAGCGGGTAGGCGTCAAACCATGATACCTGATTTAGCCGACATCATTACAGATTCTGATGGACGCATCGGACTTTGGTACCGCTACTATAGCTAGACCAGGGGCTGACAGACTCCTCTATGATACAATTTTTAAGCATTTTACTCACTTCTTCTATGGCATGGCGGTGGGCTTCCAGGGCTCAGTATGGTCTTTGTCAGATGGTGCAGCGTTTAATGTCATGCTGTACTAGGTTCGTGAGCCCCGGATTGGAGGAAAATATATCCTGGTACTGGTCCGGCAGCTCGCTCAGAGCTTGGTGTTGTGCTGCCGTTAAATCCTCGCCATACTGTATCAACTCACGACCGGGAGCTATGGGAAAAAGAGCAGCAAGAGCAGAAATGCACGGTAGCGGCTCAGTCCAGCATTTAAGCAGATTTATGTGATATAATACGGTGCTATAATTCGCTTACCAGTCTGTTGCAGACATTCACGGCCCCTACTCGTTCAATGATGGTATAGGACCCTTGCCAACAGGTGAGGAACAGTTGGCATTTGGCAGAATCGAATGCATGAGGTCACGTGGGCAAAACTTGCGAGGCTGCGCTGGCTGGTCAACTGTTGTGCACTGTACCGCTTGTGCTTTCTTTACATGCTTGCAAACTATCGGAAGTACATGGTTAATTTTTTGCTGGAGATTCTGAACATACTCCGCAACAGAGTGGAAAGAAGGCTGTTCTTCACAAGCTTCTTTGGCCAAGTCAAAAAGCCCTCAAGGTCTCCACCTGAAGACCAGTTACGCCCATCTACTACTCACAACATTTTTTTTAATCGTCTGGTTAAATCACTCCACCAGGCCGTCGGTTTGCGGCTGATAAACGGAGGTGCACAGCCTCTTTATTTGCAGCAGCCGGCAAAGTATGCCATCAGTTTCGACATAAACAGAGTTCCCTGATCAGTCAGTGGCTCCTTCGGCAGCCCTACCCTAGAGCTGAAGAGGAGGACCTGAGCGAAGTTATGAAAAGTTGCTTTACGGAGCAGGACAGCCTCTGGATATTGAGTAGCATAATCCATAATGACTAGAATGTACTCATGTCCTTTTGCCAACTTCAGGAGCATTCCAATGTGGTCCATGCCGATGAGCTCGAAGGGCACCGTGATGATAGGCTGTTGTATCAGTAGGGTGTGGCCTGGCTTCCATGGTGCCGTTTTCTGACATTCGGGGCAGCGTAGGCAAAAATTTCTTACTTCCACCTCCAGCCCCAGTCAGTGCATTGGGCGAGGAGCATTTCGGCATCAACCTTCCCTTATGGCACTACCAGCAGATCGGACGTTTCTCCCCTTCATTCTGTCTGGTAGTAGAGAAAGCCAATTTTTATGATAGCACCGCCATCCTCTGCCTCTCCCTCTATGTCTCGCACCTGGCTCCAACAATATTTCAAGCGTGTGTCCTCACGCTGGAGCTGCGCGAATCGGCCGTCTCAATTAGCCTGCTGAGACAGGGTGAGAAAAAGATTAGAGGGAGAGCTCGCCTCACCTTCTGCCTCAACATCAGCTTCGTCCTCCACAGTTTGGGCAGCCACACCGGACACAGATCTCTTACTTTGTCTAGCTCGTCTGACTGGCAGCAGCCCAGGCCAGTCTCTTCCTAAGAGGAGAGGAACAGGGAGGTTGGGTATAACCTCCGCCTCCACCAAATGTTTCCACTGGTGATCCTCCACAGTGAAACCATTCGATGTCATCATGCGGAGTTGACCTAGTCAGCAGGTACTGAGCATCTCTTTGCAGATCAGGGAGCGCAATAACTCGGCGGTCGTAGTCTGGAGGCCCTGCACGAGCTGCTGTAAGTTGCTGACTATTGGTGAATGCTCGTCTCGAGCCGGTGTCCGAGATACTGGTCAGATGAGAGCCCTGCCTTGGGGTTTGCCTTTCCTCTACCAGTGTAAAGAGTTTAGTGCCAGTGGTACGTGAGCGAGCAGTTCTAAAAGATGCGGTCGGCTGGCGTTACGTTGTTCGGCCCTCCTGGCTGAGTGGTAGTAGCCTTAATGTGATAGCCCTAGTGACAATTTTTAACATAAAGAACACCTGCAAAGGTTTCGAGAGCCTTTATATTGTCCCTCAGTCTGGTTCAGTAGGCTGGCTGTTCACAGAGTGCTGTATACAAGCATATTAATGGAAAAAGGTGCACAAGCAACGGTGATAACCTTCATAGCCTTGAGAGGATTGTGAAACAAAGCCCATTCAAGAATTTGAGGAAGATTCACAAGGAATGGACTGCAGCTGGAGTCAGTGCTTCAAGAGAAACCATGCATAGGAGTATCCAGGACATAGGTTACAACTGTCGCATCATTGTGTCAAACAACTCTTGAACCAGAGATGTCTTGCCTGGGCTAAGGACAAAAATGACTGGACTGTACTCAGTGGGCCATAGTCCTCTTTTGAGATTTTTGAGAAGTAAATCTGCATTTTATTTGGAAATCAAAGTCCCAGAGTCTGGAAGGAGAAAGGAGAGGCACAGAATCAAAGTTGCTTGAGGTCCTGAGTAAAGTTTGCACAGTCACTGGTGGTTTGGGGAGTCATGATATCTGCGGGTGTTGGTTCACTGCGGTCAGGTCCAAGATCAGCACAGCCATATATTATAAGGTTTTAGAATTTCATGCTTCCCTCCACTGACCGCTTTATGGAGTTGCTGATTTCATTTTCCAGTACGACGTGGCACCTGCCCATACTGCTAAAAGTTCTAATCCCTGGTTCAGGGACCATTATATCACTGTGCTTGATTGGCCAGGAAAAACTTGCCCGACCTAAACCTCATAGAGAATCTATGTGGTATTGGGAAGATGTGAGACACCAGACTCAGCAACACAGAAGAGCTGAAGCAAGAGCAATCAGGACTTCCATAAAACCTCAGCAGTGCCATAGGCTGATCACCTCCATGCCACACAGCATTGCTGCAATATTTCATGCAAAGTATTGAGCGCTGTAAATGTTCTTACCTTTCAGTAGTCCAACATTTCGGTGTTAAAAATATATTTTTTTTTATTCATCCTCTGAAAATTAGTAATATTCTAATTTTCTGAGATACTAAATTTTGGGTTTTCATTGGCTGTAAGCCATAATCATCAAAATAAAAATAAAAAATACATTTGAAATAGATCATTCTGTGTGTAATGAATCTATATAATATATGAGTTTCACTTTTTTAATTGAATTACTAGAATATATAAACTTTTCAATGATTTTCTAATTTATTGAGATGCACTTCGGCGGCACAGTGGTATAGTGGTTAGCAATGTCGCCTTGCACCTCCAGGGTCCGGGTTCAATTCCCGGCCAGGCTCGATTCCCGTCTCGGTGTGCATGGAGTTCACATGTTCTCCCTGTGCTTGGTGGGGGTTTCCTCCGGGTACTCTGGTTTCCTCCCACAGTCCAAAGACATGTAGGTTAGGTTAATTGGCATTCCCAAATTATAGTATTAATTAATTAATAAGATTATATTTCCATAGTGTGTGAATGTGTGTATGTCTGTGTGCCCTGCGATGGATTGGCACCCTGTCTAGGGTGTACCCTGCCTCGTGCCCCGTCTCCTGGGATAGGCTCCAGGCTCCCCGCGACCCTGAATACAGGATTAAGCGGTAACGACGATGAGTGAGAGTGAGTGAGATGCACCTGTATATGTGTATATATAAAAATGTGATCTGATCTTCATCTAAATCAAGAGTATTGAAAAAATATAATGTGCTTGAAAATAATAACATCTGATCTTTCATGTTTTTATTGAACACACTCATTCAACATACAAAATGGTAGTGGAAAAGGTAAGTAACCCTTGGAATTAATAACTGGTGGACCCCATCACTTGGCAACAATAACCTCAACCACGCGCTTCCTGTAGCTGTGAATCAGACCTGCACATCATTCAAGAGGAATTTGAGACCATTCTTCCTGGCAGAAAGGGAGTGTGTGACTCTCTTCTTGTCTTTCCATCGCATCTCTATTAGTTGAGGTCTGTGCTCTAGCTTGGCCACTCCAAATGGTGGATTTCGTTTTTCTAAAGACTTTCTGTTGTGGACTTGTTATAGTGTTTCGGGTCATTGTCCTGTTGCATCACCCAACTTCTACAGATTTTCAGCTGATGCAAAGACATTCACATTTTCCAGGAGGATTTTTTGATACACTTGGGAATTCATCTTTCCCTCAATGACTGAAAGCTGGCTACACCCTAATGCAGCAAAGCAGGCCCAAATCATGATGTTTCCTCCACCATACTTTATGGATGGGATGATGTTTTCAAGATGATCTGCAAGATGATCTTTTTACACAGATTTAGTGCTGTGTTTTCTTTCCAAATAGTTTAGTTTCATCAGTGCATTCATTTTGCCAATATCTGTTGCTGTAGAGTGTCAATGTGCACTTTCACAAACTTCAGGAGCGCAGCAATGTTATTTTTAGTGAGCAGTGGCTTCCTTTGTGGTGTCCTGCTATAGACGACACCCTACTTGTTCAATGTTTTACATGCTGTAGACTGATGAACACAGATGTTAGGCAGTTCGAATTATGCCTTCACATCTTTGTCGGTCACTCTGGGTTATTTCTTTACCTCATTGATGTGTCTTTGTTGTGATTTTCATGTCATTTTGACTGGGTGCTCAGTTTTGAGTGTGTCTCCATTTGTCTGTAAAAATACATGAACTGTATCCCTTTCCAGCTTTATGCAATTCAACATTTCATGATCATAGATCCTTTGAAAGCTCTTGTAGATGAGACAGGACACACATAAGCATATTCTTATTGTGTCAAGCAAACCCAAAAAGTTTTTTTTTTTTTAATCAAACAGAGTATATCTATCTATTCCACACATTCAAACTTAATTTTCTTATGAAGACTCTAGGTATGCTAACGCCTGACTCCAATTAGCTTTTAGGAGGTCATTAACTCAAGGATTCACATACATTTTCCTCTAGTTCTATAAGGTTTTAATGGTTGTTCTTAAAATAAAGACATAAAAGAGCAGATTTATTTGTGCTATTATTTTAGGCACATTAAATTTGTCAATAGATGTAGATTAAATCATGTTTTATGACACATTAATGCAGAAAACCAGGAAATTACAAAAGTTTTGCCTCTATATTGCCTTGTGATGGCAAATATGTTACTCTTGGAAGGGTCAAATTTTTGTCCTGCACCAAGAAGAGAAAACAAGGAGTTTGTCAAAATTACTAAAATTGGTTTAGGAACTGTCCAACAAATTATTAAAACCTAGAAGGATAGTGGTGAACCACCAATTTCGAAAACGAAATGTGGTTGGAAAAACATCCTGAATGAGTGTGATAGGAGTTCACTTAAACGCTTAGTGAAATAAAATTATTTTTTAAAAATGTAGAACTCAGCATTTATAGTTTAATAGTGAAAATATGAGCATTTCCACATGCACAGTTGGGACTAAACAGCTGTGTAAACTTAAACATTTATCAGTGAGCCTTATCAATTTAAGCAAAAAACTGACCTAACTAACTTGCTATTCAAAAATATTTTCTACAGGGTGGGCCATTTATATGGATACACCTTAATAAAATGGGAATGGTTGGTGATATTAACGTCCTGTTTGTGGCACATGAGTATATGTGAGGGGGCAAACTTTTCAAGATGGGTGGTGACCATGGTGGCCATTTGGAAGTCGGCCAACTTGGATCCAACTTTTGTTTTTTCAATAGGAAGAGGGTCATGTGACACATCAAACCTATTGGGAATTTCACAAGAAAAACAATGGTGTGCTTGGTTTTAACGCAACTTTATTCTCTATTTACAAGTTTCTGAACACTGATAAAATGGGTTCAATAAGCTGCCCATTGTGATGGATTGTCAATGCAACCCTCTTCTCCCACTCTTCACACACTGATAGCAACACCGCAGGAGAAATGCCAGCACAGGCTTCCAGTATCCGTAGTTTCAGGTGCTGCACATCTCGTATCTYCACACCATAGACAATTGCCTTCAGATGACCCCAAAGATAAACGTCTAAGGGGGTCAGATCGGGAGACCTTGGGGGCCATATCACCAACCATTCCCATTTTATTAAGGTGTATCCATATAAATGGCCCACCCTGTAGTGTTAAAATATCTTTATTTTTCAACCTCACAAAGTAGAGTGCACAGAAAGAAGCAAGAGCACACTTTAAAGTACACTGTGGAACTGACCACAAAAATCTTCAATAAGCAATCCATTGTTCTTCCTGTTAAATCCTAAATGTGAAGACCAGAATTTTTTCTACCTGAATATTTGTCAACGTGAATTGGAAGACGGTAGAAGATGGTATAAATATTGAAGAAGCCCAATCCCACTGTTAGGGGGAATACAACTGCATGTCAGTGTTATAGTTGTCATGGTTACAGAGACTTAGTAGCATGGTACTGTAATAAAAAAAAATTCCAGTGGAAGTTCACCCACGAAACACAGGAGAGTGTCAAAACAGAATTCTTTAGTTTAGATTTTTGTAAAATTTTGAATACAGTATATTTTTTATATTATGTTTCAATATAAAATAAACACTTAAATATTAACAATAGCAATTAATATTTGGTTTTTATATTCTGAATTATTTATAAATGCGCTCTTTAAACCCTGGGTTATGACAGTGTTATGAAACGTGAACACACCACTCAGCTCTACCATCTGCAGTTTTAAACCTTAAATAATTCATGATGTTTATTTATAAGCGGAGGAACTAATGTTAAAAACTAAACATAAGAGCAGGTTTGCCTGCACAAAACAATGTTTAAAGTCCTGTAAACTTTAGTGCATGTTAAATTATATTAATAAAACTGGCTGTTTATTTTATAAATTTTTAAGAGGCCTACATTTTATATTTTTGGAGAACTTCTCTAGGCCTTCAGACAAAACTGAAAGAGGCATTGTGTTTTTTTCTTTTGTCATTTATATAGTAAGAGTTCTTTTTTTTTTT